>OENT01000040.1:0-278121 GCA_900239685.1 Rotaria macrura
CCCCCCCCCCCCCCCCCCGTCCTCCTAGAATAAAAGGTCACGCCAAGAAAAAGCTCACCAGACGCAATAGAAGCCCCTGGGATCTCCAGACATGCTTTTCAGAAATCCAGTGGATTTCCAGATTCTAGCACTAAAACACCAGGTTTTTCAGTAGAAAATCTGGCTTTTTAGTAAAAAGTCTGTTTTCTTTTGTAAAACAATCAAGGTTTTTTGTAAAAAAATGACTATTTCCTAGTAAAAAGTTGGTTTTCCAGAATTTGGCTGCGAGAAATGGCTGTTTGAATGCGAGAAAAATTTTTGAAATCCTTAACTTTCTCGGTAAACCCTAGCTAAAATATAGCCCACAGTAGTAGGCCACCGTTGGAAGAGTAATATAAATTTTCATAATAGAAGACCTTGGCCTTTTATTCTGGGGAGGGGTTTAGCAGGAATGAATAATAACGCCATAGCCAAAAGCGATAATTTTTTATAAATAAGTGAATCATTTTGCCACCACTGTAATTTATCAGTATCATTTGAATAAATGAATTTCTTTTTCACATAATCAGGTATTTCATCAAATTGATCAAAATCTTCACCATCTGATGCATCATTATCTTTTCAACTAAATGATCTTAATACGTCATTAACAGTCAATTCATCACCTGTATCCGTGAAATACGTACCCGTACCCGGTACGGATACCCGACCCGCGGGTTGCAGTACTCTATTCCAAAATGCTTGTTCAAAGAAAATATCGGGTTCACAAGGACTAAAAATTGCCTGCCTAATCGCAAAGCTTTTCAGCTGCTGTATGTTCGATAGAGCTGAAAATGTTTTACAGACACTAGAAGCACTTTAGGGTGCCTATTGCTTTGAATTCTTTCTCTCTCATCCCATTTAAGTAAAAAAGTTGTTTGGATAGTGCTTCCTTCGTAAGACCTGTCAAAGTTCAGCGCAAGTATACTTTTTAAATAAAAACAAAATTGGTACTATTATAGTAACACTATTTGGTACTTTTAGAAAAAATTTCAGCTAGATCAAATATATCATGCCTGAGAAACGGGGCAATTTTGTCAATTTTTACTTAAAAACCAGGTTCGAGAAAACCACGAAAGAAAGAAAAACGCCGTATACCTCTACGGTAATTGAGTTCATATTTTCGATTTTTTTACTGTAAGGTAATAATTGAATTCTCAAAACATCACCAATAGGTAGAGTACACTTCAAAGCACATATACAACAGAAGAAAACAAGAAACAAAAATTTTGAAAATTTCGGCTCAGGAAAAGAAATTCCCTTAAAACAGAAAAAAACAGCCACATTAATCTTCAAATTGATGACTAAATACTGAACGGAATGGATTTGTGTTACAAAAAGAAGCATCGACTTTTTGGTTTCGTGTATGCCTGGCCTGCAGGCCAGGCCAGGCTTCAACATACCAGGCCAGGCATCAGGCCAGGCTCCAGGCAGGTCAGGCTCAATCATAGCAGGCCAGGCACCAGGCCAGGCAGGACCGGGAAAAAGTGGTCTGTTGGCAGCTCTGATCTGGAGTATGAGTATATTCACTGATCTTCTTTTGAAGCACACGCACTGCTCATTCCACACACCTTCTACATGACACGGTCATCTCTTACGTACTATTCTTAGTTTATTTTTATACTTGTACAAATATTATTTTGATTTCATCAGTCATCTCAATAGCACATGCTGACAGAGTAGTGTGGAGTGCAATGATCATCTTGATAGATTATTCATAATCATAACGAATAGAGGACATTTAAATATCTAGTATGGAAAATAATAAAGTTTCAGTTTCTAAATAATCTTTAACATTGAGATGTGAACTCCATTCGTTTAATGAAAATAATGAATAAATAATAAAAACTGCTAGTGAATCACTGATAATAAATGTGATGGCTGACATTTTTCTATGCATGAACAGTGGAATCGTTTTTTGTTTTTGATAGATTTTTCTTTTAATAGCATTACATAAATAGCAAAACTGTCACTGATAAACAGCAACTTTATCATCATTTTCTCCATGCTAAAGAAATAATGCCAGATAATCAACCTTGATAAATGTCGCCGTATGTTTTTTTTCATATTCTGATGATTCATTTTGTCATCTTATCTTAAATGTTGTTAGAAATGAGATTAAGAAAAAACACAAAATGGCTAACATGAACTATACTCATTTAAGATCGAAAAAAAAGTGAATAACATGTTTTGAAATTAGAAAACAAAATCTTCAATATCGTGTTCGAATCTAAATAATTTATTCTAAGAATTGCAATATGAGCTATTTTACTAATTAGTAATAAGATTTACTATTCTAGATCCTTTTGCTATTATCAAATCATTCTTTCTTATAAATTAAGTGTGTTTGAAGTCTCGCTATTATTAGAAATGACTGGAACAACTACAACAACTACAGCATTGATCGATAACAATCATCAGAAAAATGAATACAATGCGTTAGTCTATCGCATAGCAACGATAAACGATTGTGATTTATTAGCAAATTTAATCAATAGTGCTTATCGAGGTGAATCATCACGTCAATGTTGGACTCATGAAAGTGAATTAATTCCTACACCAAGAACAAGCGTCAATGATTTATTTCACATGATCAATAATGACAAATATGTATTTTTAGTATTTTTTACTAGCATTGATCAATTTTTAATAGGATGTATTAACATACTACATCAAGAAGAAGTAAAACGTGCACATTTGGGTATGCTCGCTGTTCGTCCAGATTTACAAGCAAGAGGTTATGGAAAATTTATCCTATCTGTTGCTGAAAATTATGCTGTAAACAATTGGAACGTTAATTATATTGAATTGAGTATCATTGTTCAACGACCTGAACTAATAGCCTATTATATTCGTCGGGGTTACGCTGATACTGGTCGGCGATTACCGCTTCCAATTCAACTGTCAAAGATCGATCCTACTAAACGAGAGGATTTAGAGATTGCCATCATGAATAAATGTGTCAAACAATAATTTAGTAAATGAAATAAAAACGAAACATGATTCCATTTGACTAATTCTCTAATGCAGTATATGGCCATATATTTTGATTTTGGTAAATTTATCTCTGTCAGATGACTTTATCTTTTGAGATATCTATGATGTCATGGAAATACCGAAAAATTTGATTGCACTATTTGCGTCATAGAGCTGCTAAAAATGGACTAGAAAAGTGTCTCATTATCCTTTTGTCTGAGAGTTTTTAGCGCACTTTTTAAAACATGAAATTGGAAATTTCACTAACAAACACCTTAAGACAAGCAGTCAACTACATAAAGTAAACTTCTATGTATAAACAGTTTTCTATTCGTTGTATCGCGGTGTTAACATTATCTTGAGATTCGGATAGTTCAATTTATATGTGTCATCAGCTAATCGTATTCTCCATTAGTCGACTATGGAGTTTGAACATCGATACAATCGGTTGTATCTATATCCAATAGAAATATCTTTAGTATCGTATTATTTTTAATCACACGACTTACTGTTTTGATGAGACAATAAGCGGAGTTGATTATTTGACTGTTAGCGATTTCAAGTGAGAAATGTGTACATGAACTACGTCGTCTGCAAATTTTTGTTTCGATGAACACTGCTTGATTTTTAGAGTTTGTCCTTTGTTATGTTCTTGATACAATGGAACTTTAAGTATCAATTTACTGAAAAACTGACGATTAAAATCGACATCAAAGTGGTCTTGATCGGAATGAAAATTTAAATGGGGGGTCAAGTTCAAAATGTTGTCTTTTCGACAGATAAACATTATTAAACGGTATTTCGTCAGTCGATATGAATAGTTATCCGTGTCAAATACATAGAACTGTCGTGTTTCTCCTTTCTATTGTAAGTCAGCAGCGTAGCTTTTCAAAATAATACTTTTTAAATAAACATAAAGCTATTTCATTATTGTGTAGCTATCTCTCACTTTCTCTATAACTATTTAATTATTTTCTATAAAGTTTCAAAGTTTCTCTGACTATTAAGAAGTTTGTACAGTTATTCACGCTATACGACTAAACTATTTTTAAGCTTTGTGGCTTATGAGTAAGATGCATATGCACTAGACTCAAAACCAAAACATTATTCAGTCTGAAATCGCTATAATCTCTGGAACATTATCATTATCAACAGTCAGATCAAACTCTCGTACCAGTAGAAGTATTTAGATCGTAATCAACACTAACAACGACAGAATAACATGAAGTTAGAGCTTCTAAAAAGACTTAGCTAATAAGTGAAAAATGGCCAATAACTACTTCAAATTAAGAAACCCAACAGAGATTAGTCAGATTCTTTCAATTTTCAAATCCATGCAGTTCAAGAAAAAATTAAATATCATGCTGATATTTCTATCACGGTAATTATAATTCCTCGAACGAAAAAGAAGCACTCAATTATCCTGTACAGTCAATTCAAAAAAACGAAAATCTTTTTCCAGTTCTTAGTAAACAACTACAGCAATGAATAAATAGCTATGGTAGGAATTAAATGACTATCATGCGTTTGAGAAGAGACAGCAAAGATTAAATAACTGTAGAAAGTTTAAGGAGTTGCATCTTTGAGAATCTTTCGCCTGAGAAGAAAAATCTCAATTTGGCAAGTGAGTCATTGTCTATATTAATGTCCTGTTTCTTCATGCAATTTCTCATTATTTCCTTCACACTAGACTCAAGATGTGAAAAGATTATCGCTTAACTAATTGCATGATTTCATATCAGTCATAGAAACTCCTCGGTACTTGGAAGAAATTAATTACAGTCTTATAAGAGCATTCGTTCATTTCTACAAGAAAAGATCAAGTTTCATAAAAATGGGTCCAAGTCTAGATATTATCAAGTACAATGAAGTAGAGTTCTGATCGTAATGACCACATATAATTACTATATACCGACAGACAGCAATCATATATACATATTTGGGATGGATCATAATGAAGAATAAGAATGATATAACAACCAGGAGTGATATCAGTGATGAACTACTTAACTGGTGTTACGTAGACAATAATTATAATTGAAATGAATATTGCCATGCTTCTAAAATTTTCGTGTTACTTAATTGTTGATACATCACAATGATAGATTGTTTTCGAATATTAACTGTTTAAGAATCTATTCAAAACGTCGATATTGGTTTGAAGTTTTAGTAAAATTGTTCTTAGAAAAAATAAACATGTAAAGTATGTTTCTTTTTGTTCACGAACAACATGTATCTGTTGCAGTCTCACCAGAAAACCCAAGAGCTTCTACTAGAATAAGAATCTGTTCGTACATCAAAACTCATTGTGTTGTTCAATTCAACGATGTGATTCAGAGCCGTTGATAGTTCGATGAATATCGACGCTATTGAACAAAATCCTTCTTCTTGCGTCATCTTGCGGGTATACTCTCGATCGTTTCTATATATATATATATAACGAACGAATCGTATTATTCTTGGTATCAGTTAGTTAGTCCATCTATATCCATATTTCAGTCAGTCATTGAATGTTCTCTTTTTCTATGTCGTATTATAATCACTAAATTTTTCTTTTCATATCGCTTGCAAGAGTCGTTCTAATAATTAAAGACATCGAGAATGGATGATCTAACACAACTTGTCTTGCAACTCTTTGATATTGAAGCATTCAAATTTGGTTCATTCAAACTTAAAACTGGTATTCAATCACCTATCTATATCGATTTGCGAGTAATCATAAGCTATCCAGATATTCTCGTAATAAATAAGATTTTCCATAGCGAATCATTTCTATGTAATTCATTCTTTCATTCATAGCGATCCGTAGCTGTGCATATGAATGAAATACTTCAAAAATCGAATGTTAGTTTTGATTCAATCTGTGGTGTTCCATATACAGCCCTACCGATCGCTTCAGTGAGTATAACCGTTTTGTCTTGTTGGTATATAAATTAGAAGAAAAGATTAGAAATAAATTTTGCTCATATTACAGATTATCTGTGCTGATTATAGCAGGCCCATGTTGATTCGAAGAAAGGAAGCCAAAAATTATGGAACAAAAAAATTAATTGAGGGAAAATATCATTCTAATGATCGATGCATAATTATTGAAGATATTGTTACGAGTGGTTCAAGTGTGATTGAAACAGCCGATGTAGAAAAAACAATTGGAGATCAAGAATTTAACTAAAAGTCTTCTACATTTATTATTTTCTTTTTTTAATAGAGTCTTCGTGCTGAAGGAATACAAGTAACTGATGCTATTGTATTTTTCGATCGTGAACAAAATGGTGAACAAAACTTAAAGGAAAAAAATATTCGACTGCATAGGTACACTTGTTGTTTTGAATGTTTGTAGGAATGAAGTAATTGGATAACATTTTCTTATTGATTAGAGTTCTAAAAATCTCACAAGTTCTAGAATATCTTGTTGAACATGGAAGAATAACTGAAGAAATGTCGACAAATGTTCAAGACTTTATACATGATAATCAAACACATCTACCAACCATGAATATAGAAATCGAAAATAAAATTTCAAATATTCCTATTCGTCAACGATTTCAAACAATTATGAAAGAAAAAAGGAGTAATCTTTGTCTATCAGCAGATTTAACGAGTCTTGATGAGATCATCGAAGTAAATTTATTTCCTACGAAAAAATAACACGTTTTCTTCGTCAACATTTATTTCTTTTTTTTTCTAGTTATCAAAGCAAATTGGTTCTAATATTTGTATGTTAAAAATTCATTGTGATATTTTAACGGATTTTTCCATGGATAAAATTCAACAATTAAAAGATATTTCAAGAAAATTTAATTTCCTTTTACTCGAAGATCGGTAATGAAGTTTTTCTTTTCATGGAGAAAAGGCTTGCATACGATTGAAATGAAAATTTCACGTTCTTTCTAAAGCTAGATGAGATTTTATAATTCAACTTCATCAAGTACCATAGTAGTAACCTTCTATACTTTGTGATTGAGTCGCTGAGTTAACTTCTAAGCGTATCATCGTTGATTATCTATCGATTTATACACATAAATATTATCGAGTTTTGTTGAAACTCGAGCTTGAATGAGTCTATATTTTTCTGTCTATCGTAGAAAGTCCTGTCATTAATACCGTAGAAATATTAGATTTCAATCATATTTTTGAAGATTTTAAAATAGTTCAAACACTGCACTTAATTGTCAGCGTTCTCTCTTCATCCGAATCTCGGCATTGAGTAATCTCATTAATCTTGATATGAATTTCATTTAACTAATATTATTGAAGAATTTAGTATCAATTTTCAGTGTTCTCCTTAGAGAATTCGACTTTCTTCGAAATCTTACTTCATTTAAGTAACCACAACTAATAGGAATCGGAAATCTAGATTGATTTGGGATCAAATTTTCAGTTGTTACAGTACAGTAATTATCGATCATGTGTGAATGATATCTCTAGGCGAAATTTCCCTCGACAAACTTCGAGCAGAAAAAAGATCTTATATTTTTCATAGTCTTAATCGTGATCTCAGTACTGAATTATTCGTTAGAAAAATTGGTTTTTTGTAGATCTTTTCTAAAAAATATCGTCATTCATTCATTCAGTCAATATGAAGTTACAATAAAGAAAATCTGACTTTTTTGTGAAAGAACATGAAATTTTCATTCAATCACGATTTTTGTTTTGATATTCTTCAACAAGCTGAAGCAGAGAAGAAATTTTTACAAAGATTTTCTATACACATATTCAAAGAAGATAAATTCTATGATATTCTTTATCATACAGAAAATTTGCTGATATTGGTAATACCGTAATGCTTCAATACACAAAAGGTCTTTTTCGAATTGTTGAATGGGCAGACCTCGTTACTGTTCATGCTTTACCCGGTGAAGGCATTTTGCAAGCATTAGAACAAGTATGTTTTATAGATATGCGGACCTATGATTAATGATATTAAAAGGAAATAATGAGAATCTTTTAATATAATAGGCAGCTAAATCAGTTAAGGAACCACGTGGATGTTTGTTAATAGCACAAATGTCGTCAAAAGGAGCGCTTACAAACCATGAAGATTATGTTAAAGGTCTGAATTGAATAGAACAAAAACTAAACTCTTACATCATATCTTCATTTATTTGCAGGTGTCATAAAATGTGCTGAACAATATCCTGACTTTGTTATTGGATTTATTTCACAATCGCATCTAACAACAGCAACAAATAACTATTTTCATTGCACTCCAGGTAAATTATTTTCGATACACGAGAAATGAAAACAAAATGACATCATCTTTTCATTGAAATACTTAAACTAGGCGTTCATTTGAATATTAATGGCGATCAACTTGGTCAACAATATGTAACACCAAGACAAGCGGTCGATGGACGAGGCGCTGATATACTTATTGTTGGTCGTGCTATTCTTGATTCAATCAATCGTGTTAAAACTGCTGAAGAGTATCAAAAGGAAGGCTATCAAATATATGAACAATTAGGCAAAATCTAACATTTGTCTTGATTTTATTTGTTATGTTCTATCGTAAATAAAATACGATAGTGAAAAGATTATTTCGTTCGATAGAGAGCATCATATTCATTTGTCAAGTCGAATATCTACATGCACATATCAACTACTATATTAATTCAATGAGTTGTTTGTTGTCATTTACGATTCGAAATCAAAACGTTTATCTACTCTCTAACTTAGAAGTCATCCATAATTGACGTTTAATCGCACTCGTTGCTTTCGTTCGTCCCGTAGGTTATTCAATCTTGAAACTATCTATACTTCATTTAATACGAATTATTTACCGACTTAGATAACAGTTGGAAGTTTTCTTTTACAAAATATAGCCAGCACCAGAAAACATTCAACATCGATAATGACAACGATACAAGTTCTTGTTAAGCACATATTTGCGGGGGAAAAGAAACCGATTGTTGAGTTGCTTTTTTATAGTGCGTTTTTCTTTAATTCTTTTCTTCACTGATAAAAAGCAAAGCAAAGTTGTCTATCAGACGTGAAAACCAGTTTTCACTATTTCTGTTGAAAATTTTCTATAATAATTTATTTCATCAAAACTGACCTAAATTTTTAAGTCTGTCGAACTGACAGATTTGTGTTATGTTCAAGTAATTCAAATATCGTCTATTCATCTTAACCATTCATAATAATCACCAACTAGTTATGAGCATAAATGAAATGATTGGCAATGATGAAAAAAGTTCTATTATTTTTTTTCTGTTGGACTCATTAGAATTTTTTCGAATGAATCTTTTTCAAGCAAAAAAGACAGTTCATCATCAGTTACTTGTTAGAGCTGAGAAATTTGTCTAGTTTTTTCTTAGCCTCTGTTGAGAATGTCAACAAAGACCTACGCAATCTTCTCGTTTACTTAGACATCCTTTAGATATGATTGGTAATCTTTACTTAATTAAAATACACATTACGATACACTATACTATTACTCATTTCAGAAAAGAAGGCGGCTGGATACAGCTATTATAGCTGTATCCACCCGCCTTCTTTTTTGAAATGGGTAATAGATGCTATGTTCGTTAACAAATCCTGATTAGCAATACTTTTCGACTTTGATCTTGCTTTCGTAATTCATTTCGTGAATTTTTATTAACAAAAATATGAATTGTTCATGTCTGTTATATCTTCTCCTAATGCATTATCGTGATTCTCATCTATATTTATTATCATTGAAACTCATCTATTTTCAGCACGTAGACCTACAAACATAAGATAACTCCATGGGGATTCACATTCAATATCCAGCTAAGTTGTGATATCAATATAGATGTTAATTAGACATAAGGAGATGCTAAAGCGGAACAATCGACACATAAATTAGTAGTAGTTTCTATTGAAAAATATATATGCAAGAAAATTTAAACATATAAAATAAAAAAGTTCGAAATTATCCATCACGTATCAACAATTAAATCAATTTCATACTCAGTCTGTGATTACTATGGAATGGACAAAGAGAGAAAAATGATCTTCATACATATAATTGTTATTTGATGAATAAAATTAGCATGAAATGTTACTATATTACTAGATGTTTATCTGCATTACATCGACATCAGTCATGCTCAATTATTTGGAAAAGTTACTCAATGATCTATATCACAATCTTTATTAGTAATTAATGTTCGATTTCAAAAACTACTGATGATAAAAACTTATGTTTTGTCAAGTGGCGTTGACAGCATTTACAGAGAGCGACTATTGATCATATGAATATAACATTAAGTGGCATCAGTTCTATTTATTATTCAAATTCATTAAAACATTGGATTAATATTGGTTTAGGAAACATCATCGAAAAACCAATTATGTCATATTCACCTGATCAACGTTTCATTAATGAAGATCTAACCTAGAATAAGCTGTTTTCCTTGTTATCATTATTTATTTCTATTGATACATAATCAGTAGCGATACAGTTCTGTTTTTTTTCTTTCTTTTTTGCACTTCTATCTACATATTAACCTACGAATTTTTTTTATCAGCCAAAAATCATTATATTCTTTTGGCTTGCCAACTGTTTCTATATTTATTTGTATACGGGACTATGTTAGTAGCATAGACACACAGATATATCTGACTATATGCGAGAAAATGATCCAGTTCGTCAAAAAATAAGAAAAAGAAAAAAAAAGAAGAAGAATCGAATCCATTGCGACGGAAAATGTCGTGCAAGCGCATAGAATGGAACCAACATCTGGCTGTTCTCGAGACGACGACGCTGATAGATGCGATGCGATGCGATACGATGCGATCATAATGACGAGTGAGAAAAAGAAGAGAGAGAGAGAGAAGAAGAATAAGAAGAAAGAGAGAAGAAACTCCGGACTCTTCTTTCCCGTTGCCATCCCGCTGAGGCCAGGGATCGTATATTTGTTCTTCTCTTGCACACACACACACACACAGAAACGACTCAACTATGTTACTGAGAATGCCGCCGGCGAATGCGCATTCTAACTTATATTTGTCTCTTCATTCATCTCAAATGGCAATATATGATGATGATAATAATCACTATCATCATGATAATGTCATTTTCCTCATATGAGGAATGATTGTTTTCAAAACGATACATTTCATTATTAAACTATTATCGAAAATAGAAAATCAATATACAAACGAAATCTATATTATCATCGTTAAATTGAAGAAAAACAACTCGCATGCATCGAACACATTCATCCGTACCCTTTGATATTTTACATGGTATTGGTTTCTATGCTAATGCATCATCAATATTCGCCTACCTAAGTTATTTTCCACCTCCACCACCAGTTATACCGTCTCCACCGCCACAACGTTCATGGACATGTTCCGCTCGTTCTTTATCATCATCGTCATGTTTAGTAGCCGACGATCTTAATCCTCCAAGTCTACGAACATATGTCCCATTGATTAACACTAATCAATCATTCTTATCCAAGAATACATCTCATATTTATAAAAACTCAGAACATCAAAATTTGAAAACTTCGTCTGTCTTCGATTTGTTTGAAAATCAATTACCATTCGTTATATTATTACTTATTTTCTTAAGCATATTTATTTTTGTTATTGTATTATTATTAGTATTTCTTTGCATGCAACGTAAACGACAAAGACAATTAACATCAAGTACTTATATCGAAACAAATAATAATAATAACACAAATAAATTTTACCAGCGTTTAATACCTTATCATAAAAAATATCGAAAACGAACAACGACAACATTACGGAATACGAATGATGAAAATAATTCGTCAAATTTAACAAACCATGATATATCTGCCCTTGAAGTTATTTGTTTAAACAAAACAAGTACAATGCATACAAATGATAATGAAGAACAAGAAGAAACTGTTTAATATTTTTCTTTTTTTTTTTCTCTTTTCCTGTATATGTTTATTTCTTTTCTTTATACTCAGGAAAGAAAAAATATAAATAAGTGTTAGACAAAATTTTGTTTTCTCGTTTAAATATTTGCGTAGAAGCTTTGAAAACGCAGAAACAAAAGTTCAACACGTACAATATTCATTTTTGAATGCAAATCATAAGAACACTCGTTGCATCACAGTCATAAGATTTCAATGTTCGATTGTCATCAAGTTGATCGAAAAAATTACCCGTTTTTGTAAATGTTATTCGATTTGGATCAACATTTTCTTGTTTACCGAAAATTTCTTTTAATTCATATATAGTTTTGTCTAATGATATTCGGCATTTATATTCTTGATTGAGAAATGTTCGTAAGGTTATGTACACGTGTCTTTTAAATGAAGAAATGTTTTGTTTTATTCTGTCGAATAGAAATACTTACTCGGATGGGATGGATAATTTAGTTTGTTGATTCGATTTATCATCACTTGTATTGGTAATATTTAATTGAATATTATCACACATTTTATTGATTTGATCAATTCGATCTTGATCATATTGTAAACTTATTTCGATAGACTAGAATTAGAAAAAATATCAAACAAAAATATTTATAAATATAAATACGAAAAGAAGTATCAGTTTCACATCAAAATCTGTTTTCCGATGCAATATAGGAATGCAATACTTTTGAGAGTTGACTTTTGTTTTTCACAGATAGAAAGATATCCGAGACATGATAATTCGGTCGGATTTGTTTCAATGCTCATAGAAGAAAGTTTATCGTCAAGCTCTTATACATTTCAAATCAACACTTATCGTCCTATTCAAATAAACGTGTTTGACCTGTTGTATTAGAGAGTTTTGGTATTTTCAATATTGATGACAATTAAATTGTTCACATTAGTTGATTTATCGTACACGAATTCGTATACGTTTAGTCGATTGACAATCAAAAGTATTAGTTAAATAATTTTGATCCTATCGTAAAACGTCATACAACTATTTATAGTGCTTTCATTGAAAAACTTGTTGGCATGGAGAAATAGAATCCTGCATCATTATAATATGAAACTAAGCTATGGAAATGTGCAATCCTAATGTAAATACTAAACATGAAGTCACTAACATAAGATCTACAGTGACACTGATTGAATTGGCATCTGTATTTACTGAAATAATGAGATACGTGTTCGTTGCAATATGGAGATGCTTATTCTATGAGAGTATTTCCTATTTGTAACACTGCGTTACACTATCTCAGCCGTGCACTGATTAGAGTAAACCGAAACTATCCCTTTCCACGGTTTTAAAACAAGGATGAAGAAGTTTGATCATACCTGTTACACTATTTTGAATACAACTTAGCGACTTGTTTCAATTGAACTTCAAACCTGTAACTGAAAATTTGACTTCCTTCTACATCCCCTCATCGGAGGATCAAATGATGATATTATTCCCATAGATAAATTTGGTAATGTATAAAAAATATCCTGCAAATTTTCGATGAAAAGAAATTTCTCTGATCAAAGTTTTGAATGTCTAAGGAAATTCTTTCTCGATGATAAATAATTATTTATTAGAAACTCAGTATCTGAAAACCATAAACATTCCTATCAACTGTCAATTTCAATATGCTCTACAAGCCAATTAACAAATCTACGAACAGTATCGTAGATTATATTGGTATCTTCGAATTATTTAATAAATACTTAGACAAAAGCAAAAGATTGAAATAGAAAAATGTATGACAACTTCACTGGAGAAATCGATCGATAAAAATCCTACTAATCTTACGAAATACTTTCCATTCGAGGTTCGATATGATGCATGAATTCAAGCAGTAGTTCATTGGTAGGATATTTTTCTATCTTCGAGAAACGTTTCTAATGAAATTTATGAACACCTATTTTTTGTTCTTTCTAACAAAGCAGCAGTTAGTCGAAAGAGACATTTCATTGTAAGCTAATATTATAAACAAAATTAATTCACAAATTTTTCTTTCATATTAAAATTCTTTTTTTCACTTAAATTCTAATACATACATTTACAAATTTTTGATGTTCAGCAAACTGCTCAGCATAACGGGCTTGAACATCGGACAATTTTGCCAATAGGTTGATCAATTCAGGTTCACTTTTACTAAAAGAATTCTTCTGAGTAAACGAACATTATTCTATAAATATAATTGATAATTAACCTCTCGAGATGATAATTTTTCCCAGTTAATTCAAGTTTAGTTTGTTCAATAGATTGAAGATCATGTTCAACATGTCTAAAAATCGAAGAACAACTATATTAGCAATCAACTTTGAACAGTCTACAAAATATTTTATTTGATGATGTTATTTCTTCGCTCAAACATTATTACATAGGTATTTTCAAAAACTAACATGAAAAATATTCAATCAGAATTATACATTTTGACTAAAATATCGATATTGATCCTTTTTAGTGTTTCTCAATATTCGGACATTTAATACAATGAACGATGAGATATTTTGAACATTTTCTGTTGAAAACAGTGATAATTAAGAGACGATCAATAACAAATCAGTCATTACACATGTAGATAATGAATTTGTTTTATAGCATTTATTTGTCGAAACACTGAAGTTTTGAATCCATTTTTCAGTCGGATATATCATATTGAACTATCTATCCATGAAAAGTCATATTTGTCAACAGACATTAACAAGAGTTCTTCCTCTATTGTCTACGTTTGAAATTTAAATATACGGCATTATCGAATGATAGAATTTTCAGCATCTTTAATGGAAAATGATTAATTAAAATTTTCAAACACACATCAACATGTAGATGAGCATCTTGCGAAAGATTTTATCTATTCTATGATATTTATATCGTTCAATTCTATATTCTAGATGGAACTGGATCGAATGTGGCTTAGTTCTAAACGAATCCTACATGAATACATGATTTTTATATGTTATTTGAGATGAACGAGACCAAATCTAACGTGATAGGGAGTACGAAATAAAATGCAATATTTAATATACACCATTGGAACAAAAGAAATTTTTCATCAGAAACCCACATTATGTATATATAACGTTGCGATGAACAAATCCTTAGAAAATCTATTAACGTGTTGGTTTTGAATACATATATTATCAAGTAATCGAAAGTGAATTTAGATCAGTAGCTAAGTTTTTAATAGAAATTTAAAATACAATGAATCTTAGTATCACTATGAAATAGTATATTGCAGTTCGGAATATATCATTTACAATACACTAAATAATAATCTATGACACGATTTAAAAATGGATTCAATTAATTAAATACGATATCCGATCGGTAAGAAAGTCGTAACTACCTGTATGAACATGTAAACAAATGTTGTAATCGAGTTTATACTAAAAGTACCTCAACATCTATGTCGTTGGCCTGTGTAGTTCCATTACCAATTTTAGTAAGTGTAATATTTACTCATCTTAAGATTTAATTACTCATTGTATGAATAAATAATTTTATTATGTTTGGCTGACTAATATTGATATTAACAGACGAATAATATTTAGTGTTTTCATCATTACTCAGAGGAATTTCATATAGTATAATATTTGCTTGTCATAACCTTTCTCTTCTCTCGATTTACTTAACATGTGATTCTATTTCATTATATTTTCATTCAAATATCATTTGTTTAACCTTGCATTCATTCAGGTACACATGTTAGTTTTCAGAGTGAATATCAACTTATATTACGAAGTAATTCAGTATTAGATTCAGGGCAAAGTTCTTCTGGAAATTTCTATTCGCCGCCTTCGCTACACCAAGATATTTTGTTGAAATCCTACTTGGTAAAACATGTTGGGATCATGATGTGAAAGTAAGTACGAGCTCTCAAACTCGTATGGATTATTTCTCATCAAGAAACCCTTCCATATTTCTTTGGTGTCTCTATGGATAACGGTTGTTTCTGAATGTTTCTTCGAGACACGGTGAATTCTGTTAGAATCGAGAGAGTAGTGGATGACTTTACAAAAGTTAACTATTCCTCTGGTCTAATCCATGGCTAATTCATAGTCAGAATTTATATAAACATTTTTTTTCTATAGAACAACAATGGAGACTAGCTCGATGTTTCAAAAAAGTCAACTAAGAAAAGTTTCACTGAAATCGATTATATTTTATTGAAGAGTCGGGCCAATGAATTACACTCTACAATTTTCTTATTTAACAGTAAAATTTTTCGTAAATGAAAATTGATTCAAATCAATCTATCGATAACGTCAGATATTCGTAATATTAATAAAAAGATATACTTGCATTGCTTTAGAAACAGTACTAGCGATAGAAACGGTTGATTTTTCAAGTGTCTCAAATGAATATGTACTTATGCTGAAAAATTACTCGATGGTCTATGAAATATATTCAGTTCCTTCTTCGACTATGATTTTAAAGTTTTGTTTTTGCAATGCTAATGATTAATTCCGCATTACTCACTGATCAACACTGAGCATTTTGAGTATCGAGAACTGTGTCCAATTTATTGACTACTACAGATTACATCGAAATTGATGATTCTTGTACGATTTTTCTAGAACCATTTGGTTATTTTTGACAATCTTCAGAAGAACGACCGCAAATTTCATTCTACTAATGACAACATATACCATGGAAGCGATTGTTGTAACAATTTGATGTACAATAGTTTTAATCAACACTAGTGAAACAGTTTTGAAAGTACAACTGGCACGAATACAAACTTCTGCTTCAAATTCAGTTTTTTTTAAACGTCTACAAACTCTCTTATTCAATCGACTAATGAATACGAACACGGTAATCAACTACTGATTGATCGTCTATCCTTACGATGTATTTTCTATATACTAGAGGAACATACGCCTTATGTGACTGCTACGATATACTCTTACGCTAGTAGAGACTGTTCATGGGCATCAAGTTGTTTCAATATATCCATTTGTTTAGTTAATAGTATGGAGTCATGTTGTTGTCGAATATTTAGAAATTGATTGCATATTTCGTTTCTAACATTTTTAAAAGCATCATTGATTGAAACTAAGAAAAGGAAATGAGAATTTTATCGAAAATTAGGAAAAGAAGAACAATCATCTAAGATAACCTTTTAGATCGTTCGGGCTTGTGCTGCTTAATTCTTCAAGTTTTACTTGAGTTGCTTGTCTGATCTCATTGATATGCTTTTCATTACAATCAGTACATTTAGTAGAATTACAATGTTCACATATAGTTAATTTTTCTATTTTCTGACAGCATGGGCATTTTGCTTTCACGGGTTGAACATCCATTAGACTGACCAATAAACTATTAGTGGGCAATTCATTGAGACCTGTATTCAGAATTATTTTTTTTCGACAGGTTGGACTAAATTGTCAAACAAAAACAAGGAGTTGTTTCTTTGTTTCTAAGGAGAAAACGAAAATCTATCAAACCATAATAACATTCGATTCTGAGTATTGTACAATCCTAAAATACAGAAAAAAAATACACATAGCAAGAATCAAATCTTAGAATCGAAATTACTTTGCAAACATGCTAAACAAAATGTATGTTGACAAGAAAGAACTTTTGGTGTTTGAAGACGATCAAGACAAATTCCACATTGCAGAAGAGTCTCAAGATTTTCGATTTTATAAACGTTAGCCATAATATTCAATAAGAAAATAAACACACGATCTTTACGTTTGCTTCTTTCTACATCTTGATTCTTTTTTTCTGACATTAATTGATGATTCATCGATGATTTTTATTGGTCAGCAGAAGCGAAGAAACAAAAGCTTTCCACCACTGTTTCTTTTTATTTATATCTCAGTATTACATTTTGATCGTTCAAGAAACGTAAACGATGGCTAGTCAAGCTAAAAATACATTTGAAATTCCGAAATGGTTCACTGATATTCAATTTCGTTTTTAACTATGAATGAATCGTTTTTGTTTCTATAGGGCTGGAAAACCACTAGCTGGTCTACATTTAGATGTCGTCAAAGACGGCAAATTGATACAAGTTCGTCTAATTGAGTTCATACAGATTTTTTTTTCGATGTGAATCTTTTGTACTCTCTAGAAGTTAATGATCGATGAGAAAAAATGCTATTTTTTTGGACGAAACAAAGAATTATGTGATTTTACTAGTAAGATATTAGCCATTGTTTTTCACGTATGAAGAAAAAATAAACAACATCTATTTTTCTATTAGTTGATCATGCATCATGTTCACGTGTTCATGCAGCTCTTCTTTGGCATAAAGATCTTAATCGACCATTCCTCATTGATCTTGGTTCAAGTAATGTAGTTTTTTTTTGTATTCTTCTGCAGTTTTTTTTATTTGGTAAACAATAACTGAATTCTTTTTGTTTTAGCACATGGAACATTTATTGGCCGTATTCGCCTTGAAAATCATAAAGCACAGCAAGTGCATATTGATAGTGAAATACACTTTGGTGAATCAAGTCGTATATATATTATTCGTGAACGTCCACAAGTACATAGCAATAAACTACATCATATATTTGGTAGTAATGCAAATACAAATAATTTAAGTAACGATACAAATGGTGATCACAATGATGATAATAAGGATGCTAATAATTCATTTTCGATACCAGAATCGGAAATTGAACTCGATGTAATAAATAGAGAAATTCCGTAGATCATCAATCGAACTGTTCATGTGTTTTCTTGTTTAGAATTTAACGGAATTCAATACAGCACATAATCGACGTATTGCTCAAATTGTTCAAATAACTGATTTACCTAGCGTACCTACTGTAAAAAGAAAACGAAGAAATGTTACGTTTAATGAAGAAGACGATGTTATTAATCCAGGTAAGTTTCTAGATTGAGAATAGATAAACAGATGTTTTCTGAAAATTGACCAGATGCTACCATATACTTCGATTCATTTTTCTAATCGTTATCCATTCAATCAGTGGCGATTTTCTCAATGTTTGCTGTATGAATTGAAATAATGAAAAAATAGAAAGATCCTAAGTACTAGCTTTGATCATGCTATCGGATGATTTTCAGAATAATTTGAGGGATTTTGAAGTTCCAGTCAAAAAAATGTTTACTGTGGATGAAAAATAGTTAATTTCGGATCTTTTCCTACCACTCGTAATTGTTTTTCTACTTAAATATAAAGTCCTCTGAACTGAAATTCATGTTAGTATATCGAATCAGATCGAGCTTTCAGCATTTTATGAAAATCATTGTAACTTCATGATTAGACGATGTAAAGAATTGAGTTTTATTTTTCAATCGAAGCCAATACTTTTCTGCTATAATTCTATTGAACAAAATCATGATATTCACTTTTAATCATTGCATCTAATGATTCTAGTGAATACTAAGTTATAATCAATGGGAATAAATGTTCTCTACAGTTTGAATAGGAAGAAAGTGATTTCGTTATTTCGGATTATAGTTCATGTTGTGACGCTAATTGATCAATGACATTGAATATATCGGTAGTCTAGTTTTTTCAGTCAAATCGAGAAAATAAACTTACACATTGATAATTTATTGAACTGAAACGTTATAAAACACTCAACACCTGAAGTAAACTAGAATTGAGAATGACGTTTGAACTTGACATGAGTGATAATAGAATATTAGAGAAGAAACTTTCACCATGAAAATCGATTAGATTTTGATTGATTTTCAAAATTCGCAAAGATTTTACTCTGACATAATAAAGAAAAATTTCCTGCAACGTAGAGTTATTCAAGAAAAAAAACTTCATTGCATTAAAGTTTTTCAAGAGCTCATTGAAGTGACTACTTTTTTGTCTGCATTTTAAAACAACAACACTTTCGCAACAAATTCATACGTTTATTTATCCAATTTTGAACATCATGGCGTTACAAGAAACTATGTAGAAGACTAATTTATCAACTAAACTTGACATCGAACTTCAAATAAATGAGATTCACCGTCATTTTCTAATTCCAAAACAAGAGTTGAGTGAACAGCCATGTACACTATGATACATGAACTAGTATGTTGAGCAAAACTTGATTGAACAATGAGAAACGTTATTCGTCAATTTCTATTTATCGAAACAGAGTGATTAAATTTATTTGTTTTAAACATATCTAATTTAGAGGATGTCGATCCAAATGTTGGCCGATTTCGAAATCTTGTTCAAACAACAGTTGTTGCTGCAAAAGTGAGTAATGATGTAGTTGTGAACTTCAGGAGAAGATAATGGAAAAATTCTTCATGATTCTGATGGGATTTATAAGTGATTCTCTACAGGTCCAATCCAAGTATTAGAATATTTCTCGACGAGTTTCCTTACGTGAAAATTTTTCTTGTCTTACATCGAACGATTTCTTGTTTAGAAACGAAAACTGGATGGTCCTAGTATTAGTCATCTTGGTCTTGATACAGTTGCAAGGCATGCTCAAGAATTTCATTACTCTCAACTTTATGATGTAAATCATCCAATACATGCGGAAACACCTATCGAACCGTCGAATTCATTGCAAGCTCAACATTTAAGTGTCGCGGCAAAACTTGGTACATATTTTTATTCGTTCTTATTATTATTTTCATTGAAAATGACTATTATATTTTTGTCACAGGTATATCAGTACCCAATTTAGCACCTGATCTACGCGATTATGATATAACAGAACCACCATCAGCAATACTACCAAGGTTAATGCCGATTTCATTTCAAGCATCGAATGCAGAAACAAATAATGAAAGTACGGAACCAAAGAAAAAGAAATATGCAAAAGAAGCTTGGCCTGGAAAACGACCATCGGGTTCAATGTTACTTGTCAAATAAATGTTTTCATTTTGTAGTTTCACTTTTTTTTGTACAGTGGACTTATTTTGTTCTGCTCTTTGTCTAAAATCTATTGTTATAATCTGTACTTGAATCTTGCTTTCAGATGAATTTATATGCTTCCTATGATGATAAAGATACTATTATTCATCGGTAAATGAATACGATATTGAAAAAGAAGAAAATGATTGTTTTAAACTCTCAATTTTTCTTTTGCAGACTCCAAACACATATAAGTATTCTTGAACAACAACAAACAAATTCCACTGGTTATTGTAGTTATAATGAAACCCAGTTATTAAATGAACAAGTATGACAATGATTCTAGTTTTTTTCATGTTGCTAACTAATCTCTACTTTTCTTGTTCATCTGGTGTTATAGTATTCCATCGATAAGAATTCTAGGGAGGATTTCGATGCACTCGAGAAACTTCTTCAGTAAGATTTACATTATATTTAATATTGAATTAAAGTAATGTTTCTTTGTCTATTTTTCTATGACTTTTAATTTTGTCAAGAAAACGTGAATATGAATTGGAACAATTACGTGAACAATTAAACGAATTTCAACAAGAAGCAGATGATAAACTTCATCGAACAGTAGAACAGGTAAATGACATATACAGGATCTCAATGATAGATGATGAACTATCTAGAACGGCTAGTTTCTTCGAGTAATATACAGTGCACCGAACTCAAGTTTCATGTAAATGTTAACATTTTCGTGATCGCTTTACCAGTTTATTATACAGCTGCAGAGTAAGAAATGAAATATTCTAAAATCAATTGAATACAGTTCAAAGCACTCTTCAATTATCTCGAATTAATAAGTTTCATGGTTGTTTCACCATCGTTTTATTTAGACAAAGTTAATATATTCGCAATAGTACTTTGTTACGAATTGTTGACGGACGGTAACGCAAAAAAGTTGAAAGTGACCATTAACTTGCGAAATCATCTCATAGAATAGACTATTTTTCCATCACAGAGAGCAATAAAATTGATAGTCTCAAGTTTGTGAGTCGAAACAAGAACTTTTGATTTTCACATTTCTAATGCATGACATAGAAATAGACCCAGATTGGTTGATTTGCAGCTTTTTATTATTGCGTCTCATTCAATTGTCTATTCCTGATATCTAATGTGTCTATGAGAATCTCTAAAATATCTCATATTCATATGAATGACAATGACTTTTCATATGACTGTACCTGATCACTACGCACATGACGAAAATAGGTATTCTTTTTTTTTCTAATGGTGATAATGAATTACT
The DNA here is from genome assembly GCA_900239685.1 of Rotaria macrura. Taxonomy (NCBI): domain Eukaryota; kingdom Metazoa; phylum Rotifera; class Eurotatoria; order Philodinida; family Philodinidae; genus Rotaria; species Rotaria macrura. Next base: position 21,939 of record OENT01000040.1, read on the forward strand.
TGTGTTACTATCACAGCATTCCTATGGATGGCTATTGATGTCCGACTATCCTTAATGAAAGTTTCGAATTCTATCAGAATACAATGAATTTCCTTGACTATTTCGTACATGAAAATGGTCTAATCGAGAAAACGGAATAGGGTGTTAAGAAAAATAATGCATAGATGTATGTTAGAAGATCTAACGAGATTGCTCAAGCAATTGCTTCAACAGAATTTCTATGATATAACGATTCTGGCTAGATGAGTAAAATTGCCCAAGCTCTTAGAATGCTTTCCATTTACATTTAGTTCAATGACGTACAGAAACAATTAACTATTGTTGAATCGGAACGAAATGATCTTCGACGACAACTTCAACATTTACAAGATGAAAATGATCTCATTAAAACCTATATGAATCGTTTACCATCGGAGATTGAATATCAAAAACTTCAACATTCACATCAAATACTCGAAGATCAATTAAAACAATCGAATCAAACACTTGTCGAATATCGAAAAGAAAAAAATGGTTTAAAAAAACAACTTGTTACATATCAGCGTACTGTTGATGAACAAAAACAAACCATACAATGTCATGAATTATCAGCAAATAAATCTTTATTGAATGCAAAATGTTTAACGATCGATGAACGAATCGAAACAGAAAAAAAATTCAAAGAAATGAATCAATTAATTCAACAGTTAAATGAACAATTAAATAAAGAAAAATCAAATCGAAAGCATGATCAACATCTCAATGAAAATAATATACATACTGTTACATCATTAACTGATGCTATTGCAAAAAAAGAACAAACAATTAAAGAAATGACTCATCTCTTACGACAGGTATTCAAATGTTCGATTTTCTTTAGAACTATGAGAAATTGATGAATATTACATGATCTAATTGATATCGTGCTTAGGGTAATCAAAAAGAATAATAGAAAAAAAAGCCTTGATCATCAAATCTCAAGAGTGCTGACAGAATTCTTTCCTTATCATATGATAGTAAATTTTGCATCACCATCAAAATTCACGTAGCATCTTTTTATCATATCTATATATAGACTTACAATACGAAAAACAAAGAATCACCTTCGTAAAGCAACGCATATTTTTCATAGAACTCAAATTGAAGATAGTAAAAAATATCAAGTTCAATATTTTCCAAGTAAACAAACTTTACACAAAGAACTTTGTTTTTTTTTCGTTCTCGTTCATGAAAGCTTTATCTTTCTAATGATCTTCTATAGACTGATTCTTTTGTTTTTCTAAAAGCTGAAAAAAACCTACAATTTCGAATTCGAATTTAAATTAAAACATCTGCAGTGTTAAGTACCATAGAATATACATGATAATTTTCGTTCACATCACAATAACGAGAAATAAACTTCTATTTAATTTTTTCTCGGGATGAAATTTACTGTTCATGCTTTTAGTATTACGACATTTTGAAAATGATCTTTCATTGATTAATCGATAACAGTTTCGTTAGTTTATATTGAATGATACTATGAAAACCGTCCCTAGATAATCTATAATCAATTATAATCTATGAATTGTCTGTCGACGGGATTTCATTGATAAAACCTTCGTTGAAAAACCACTAAGTTTTAGGTATACATTTTGATGTCTGTATCAATTTATTTTCTAGTCACATGATAGTCTAAATAGTTTTCGATGAGGCTACACTTTTTTTCATGTATTACCTTGTTTCTGAATGCATGATCAAAACTACTGATAGAGAATTTAGTGAAAGAGAGATATCACTTTTTCATGACTCTTCTATCAAAATGGAAACAGACTCGACTTCACCGCAATACCAATGATTGTTACAGAAAACATGTCTCATGTGTGATATAGGTCAATGAAATAGCCATGAAGTTTGCTAGAATGAAATGCTTATCATCGTAGAAGACAACTGCGACTAGAAAATTTTCCAATAAAGGCAAAACAAATTAAGACATTTTATACTTTGTGCTAAAATCAATGGCAATAAAGTGTTTTACTATCTTGAAATAATCTTCTAACATACAAAGTTGAGTATATGATTCAATCGAGTGTTTAACGAACATCAATCGATACTACCGATTTAGTAGAGTCACAATCTTTTAACGTTCGTTATTTTTCTTCTACTTTAGAATCGACAAGAACTAGAAGATTTTCGACTGCGTTTGCTTGTTAGTGAGCAAGAACAATCATGTTTAAACGAGCGATTATTAACAAATGATCAATTTTTCTTGGCTGTAAAACGTGTTAATGCCACGATTGAAAAATTATTTCTTGTACTCGATTTTTCATCTGAAATGCTCAACAACGAATCCATATCAAGTCCCGATGTTCTAATGCTTCAACTATCCACTCATAAAACTAAGTCAGGTAAAATTTCTTTTCAAGTCGAGTCAAAAATAAAAAGTATGATATGAACTTGTTGTTTTTTTTTCTCGTCTTGATTAGATCCAATCGATTTATCAATCGAGAATGTCAAAAAAATAGAACTCTGTGATGTGGAAAAATTAGAATCAAAATTAGATCATATTATCGATCGTCTTCTATCAATTCGTAGCGAATTAATAGCCCGCCAATTTGAAAATGATCTTGATTCAAATATTCCCTGCCGTTTACAGTGAATAGTGTTATTCTTGTAGCCAGATATTTTCATGTCTTTTTAATTTAAATAAATCATTAAGTATTGCAAATCCATAGGTTATCAATTGTTTTTAGTCTTTTCTAGAAAAGATTATGTTAGTCAATAATGATCATCTAGGTGTAAGCACATTTGTAGCCAGTAGTCATGGTAATGATCAATGTGGTACAAACGGTCTACCATTAACACCAAATTCAATTATTATCATTGGACGTTTTCAGTATTTGAAAACTATAGAGCATCCAAATCTTTGTCGATACATCGATATTCGTAAAGGAACACATGGTAAGTAATTGAGTGTTAGTGACTTGCAGTTAGTGTTACGATATTTGAAGTCCTTGAGATTGAAGATCGAAACATTTCGCTTTCAAAATATGCGAATCTGACGAATAGAGAATGAAATGATCGTTAGAATATTTTTTCAAATTGAATAAGTGAAAACTTTTACTAAGTAAATACCTAAGAAAAATAAAGTTTCACATGGTAAATGTTTTAATGAAATAACAGATTAGTATATCATCCTGTATTAATGTTTTATTCAAAAGCGTAAGATCGATTGATTAAAGAAAATCAAAGATCCTATCTATTTTTCTAATTTCTTTTTTTGAGTCGAATATAACAAAGACGCTCATCAGTCTGTTGTATCTATTTTCTTCTGTAACTATTATGATTAGTTTCTAATGCATTGGGTAAATATCTAAAAGAAACACGGTTTCTTTTCTTAATTATGATAGAATACCTGAAATTTTATTACAAGGACAATGTCTTACACACATCTACATAACTATTAAGAATGTAAACAAAACCATCATATTAGATCAAGCTAATAATAGAACATCAGTGTCGCGTTACCTTGAAAGTCCAGATGTAAGTGTTAGTATTATCTTTCACAATAGTATGCTGCATCGAGACATATTAGCTTGAGTTCATTACGTCATTTCTTTAACTCAAGGTTCTATATGGTTTTTGTAGAACGATTGCTTGTTATTGGTGAATATTATGACAGAAATCTTGAATCTTTGCTAAATGAAAAGCAACTGTTAAGTGTTGAACAAATTCAACGATGGTCCCATCAAATACTTAACGGATTAATTTATCTACAAGAAAAACAAATTCATGCAAGAACTTTATCTTTAAAAAATATTCGATTAACACAATCAGTATAAGACAAAACAAAATTCTCTAAGAATCTTGCACATTCAGTGTGTTTTATTTATTTTCTAAATTTAGGATCAAATTGTTAAAATACAAAATTATGGTCTCTGGCATATGACACAATACGGCACATGTGTTTCATTTCCTGTCGGGTATTTTTTCATTGATGACAATTGTTTTCTTGTCAGAATACTTAAATTTATCTGTTTGACTTTTCTCGTAGTGATCTATTCTATTTAGCACCGGAATGTTTTGCACTTGATTTAACATTTAAAGCTTTGATAACAGCTTCTAATGGTCATGAAACTGAAATCAATGATCCAGCTAATCTTAAAAGTTGTGTTTGGTCATTTGGTATTATTCTTCTAGAATTATGTATAGTAAGATATTGCTAATAATGAATGATTCGAAGAGGAATGAAACTGGCAAATTATTTTAGGGTCTACGTTTATTCGAAAAACAGTCCGTATCTGCACCAATGTCAACGAGTGTTCGATGTTTAAAATTAAATGTACGAAGTGCCTTAGATATTCTGTTACGACAAAATGCACTCGATCAAGATGAACGTTTAAAACGAAATTCAACACAATTCTTCATATCAATTATTAGAAAATGTTTGAATGTTAATGTGCAAGATAGGTAAGTTTGTTCATGGAAAAAACTAATCTGAGTCAAGCAATTAAAAAGTGGTTCTGGAATATGTATTTCGTTTGAGATAATCTTTCTATTAAATCGGTAATCAAGTTTATTCTTTTGTTTTCTTAGAAATGGTATTCGTGCTATGATCCATTTCTTTTATTATACACAGACTGTAGTCGAATCAAGCATAAAATATTCTTAGGAGATACATGATAAACAGTAGAGGAAAACGAAAAACGAATTTCTTACGTACGTGTTCATCGTAGAAGAGTTCGAATAATATGATGAGAGTAAAGAAACATGACCTTCATTGGTAAAATTCATTAAATATTTATATTAAAGGATATGCTCATTTCGATCCAAGACTGAACACTATAACTACTTTCCTTGATGATAACGAAAAAGTTTCAGTGAAACAAAAATAAGTTTAAAAGAATAATTGGACTTGTAATCAATTCTTGATAAAGGTTAAACTGATTTTAAGTGACAAAATTTAAAAGTGTTAGACGTTACCGAACACATCAAGAATTTTGCCTCTTAACATCGATTGAGCTTGTGTGTCGCATAATTGTAAAATATTTTTATATTGAATATTCTATAGTTCGAGAAATATACATTGCCTGTCTTTGAACAATCGAATGATCAAGAAATATTTTGCTGTTAGAAATCATTTGATTGGAACAATCATGATTATTTTTGAGCTTCGAGGCCATATTCTCTGAAAATTTGTCTTTGATGTAAAGAAATACAACAGTTACTAGGTTAATATGATATCGAATTAAAAGTAATAGCTACATGATTTCTCGAGTCATTATGTACTTAAAAGTAAAATTTCAAGTGATTTCATCAAATTAATCTTGTATATTTTTATGTCCTTGAATAGACCAACGTTTGTCGAACTTCTCGAAGAACTTGGTGGTAAACCATATGTATCTCCTGTTCCACGTTCATTTCAATTGACATTATTCGACGGCATTACTCCTGTTCTTGATCATAATTTAGATTTGGCTGATTTCAAAAATCTTGATTGTTAGTATTCATTTTTCGTTCAAGCAACGCAAGACAAACTTTGCTTTCGTTACTTATTAATTAGCTAGTCCGTTTCGATGTCGAACCATCGATCAAATTTATCATTTATGGAAATTGGCTGGTGGTGATTTAATAGCTGTACTGAAAAATGCTGGCCTCATTAAAATATCACCATCCATTTGTAAAATATCTAAGTAGGAAGAATGGGTTGTTGTATTTTCAAAAATAAAAAGGAAGAATTTATTCTGTTTCTTCTATTATTAGATTTGTCACTGATCGTGGTGAGGTGCATGGACCTCAACGAGATGTAAATACATTATTTGATGATACATCATTTAAACTTTCATTAACAGAGCTTGAAAATCGTTTTCATGAGACGCCTATTGAAATACTTCATCCACTTCTTGAAGGAGGGTATAAATAAAAGAAAATTTGAATTTCTAAAATAAGAACCATTTTTCATCTATTCTAATAGGGATCCACTATTTGATCAACGTCAAGAAGAACTCGATAAAATGATTGAACGACAACCGTTGGCTGTTCGTGAAAATGATTTTGAATATCAAGTACAAATAAAAGAAAAATGATAGATGATAGTTGTATTATGAACTATAAACATATTGATCTCGTAATTCTGAGAGATACAGTTATTTGAATTTATTTGACTGTTCATTCATAGGATATCATGTAGTATCGAAGAGGACATACATAATCTCGGATTATATATTGATCATATTTTCCATCGTTTACGATACATATCTATCACTTGAAATATAAATGTGATAAAAGAATTCGAAGAAATACCAGAAACCATTCAATCAATCAATGGTTAACTGAGTTATAAAATACACTCAAGAGTATTAAACCGATACTGACCAGATATGATTGTTTCATCTGGTAATACTTAACTCTTAAGATTACTCACAGTCCTATCTTAGAGTATTTGTATTCGAATATTATTGATAAGTGGAATAAAAGGCTTTCGTAACTGAGAATATCATTTGTAAGCAAAAGAAAAACTAGTTTCATAGAACTACTACATTCAGTATAGACAATATATTGTCATCAGTACACTAAGCATAAACACTTCAATTAAGTTCATATAATCATTTATGTCTTCGAATGCATTATATACCGATTTGTTAAGATTGGTTTTAATTAGAATTCTTCAAGCACCAGTATTAACATTACTAGATAATAGTACTAATACTTGAGTACAAATTTTTAGTAAAATAAATGTTTGCCTGTATGAGCGCTTAAATCCTTCAATAGATTTCGACAAAGAATGAAATAGAAAAATTTAATTCCAGGACACAGTTTTAACGTAGTTATTGAGATAGATCAAACAATTTATAATGCTTCCCTATCATTTTAGTTTCATCGTTTGATTCTCTTCGAACGTCTTCTTGCATCATATCCATATCAAAAACAACGATTATATACAGAAGCACGAAAAGATATCCCACCACTGTATCGTCCATTCGTTTGGAGTGCATTGCTTGAAATTTCTGTATGAATGCTTTTTTCAAAATTATATCTTTTTCAATTAACTGATACTCGTTTTTTGTTGACTAGGGCAATGTAAATGATGTTTATAATCGAATCAATAAAAGTAATATAGCATCAACAGTAATACGACAACTAGAAGTTGATATTCCACGTTGTCATCAATATGATGAACTTCTATCATCACCTGAAGGTCATAGAAAAATGAAAAATGTTTTGAAAGTAATTATTTTTTCCTTGATAATAAAAATAATTGATCCTATTTTCGACGTCGGTTTTTGTAGGCTTGGATAGCAAGTCATCCAAATTTAGTCTATTGGCAAGGTCTTGATTCACTGTGCGCACCATTTCTCTATTTAAATTTTAATAATGAAGCACTTGCTTATGCATCATTAACAGCTTTTATTCCGAAATATTTAAATAATTTTTTTCTAAAAGATAATTCATTAATTATTAATGGTAAGAAGTTTCGTTAAAGAAAAACAAAAGTCAGCAATTATTCATTGTGTTGTAGAATATTTGGTCGTGTTCTCTCATTTAATTGCATTCCATCATCCAGATTTATCAAATCGATTGGAAATAATTGGATTTATTCCAGATCTTTATGCTATTCCATGGTTTTTAACCGTTTTTGCACGTATGTTTTCTTTTTCCATTGTCAAAATAGAATGTTATGACGAAAGACGCTCAAATATTAGAAGAAGAATCAGCGTACGTTGTCGGAGATGAATAGATTTGTCGGATGACGTGTGACTTTTTCATGTGTCTGGCGATCAGAGTTAAAAGCAAAACAATAACTATGAACTCTACAATAAAAAGATTAGGAAAGACGAGCTAACGCCGTTCGGTTTTCAATTGAAAAGAAAAAGAAAGAAAGAACGAACGAACGCTCACTTTGCCGATTACTAATTGTGATGAAAACATTTAAAAATCCTTTTCTTCTATACAGACTTTTTGGCGATGAACAATCACCTATTAATTTTAGACAACAGACAGACATAGATGTAACCGTCTCGAAGACACACTTTCTCAATTAGAAATTGTATAGATATTAATTATTAAGTTTTGCTATACTTACTGTTGCCGTGTAGATAAGCGATACCATCTGTTAATATGGAACGTTGTACATTGTAGTACTTGGTGATACTCTATCTACATTATTAGATTACATCGAGAGAAAATTATTCTGTTACGATCAATAAATATTTAGGTGTATAATCAAATTATTTTAGTCATCATCTTTCCCAAGCATCGCTCGTAATTCTATATTATTCCATGAAACAAATACTTGGTCATGCTTGGTGAGAATGTCGACGTTAGCATAGATAATTAACTCAATCACTTGATGAGCTATAGGTCTGAAACACACATAGAGAAGCTACTTGTGCATGCTTCTACACGCCGAAGAACATCGGTCAAGTTTGAAGAAAATGGGTCCTTTACAAATATGAATAAAAAGTAGATCTCTTCTGTATCCATATGAGCATACACACTATATCAATAGTGTTGTAAATCAATCGATTCAGCCACCAACACTATTCGATGAATTGATTTTTGAATATGTGAACGTAATCTAGAATATTTTGACAGTTCTATTTGAATGAATAGAAAGATGAAGTATTTTTCAAGCTGATATTATCTTGTTAGAAAATGTTTTGTTTTAGTTGAACATTCTTGATCTTAAACATGTGTCGAAATAAAATAAAATTGGCATTGAACACTATTTTCTTGCTTTACTTTCAATAGTTGCAAGGAGACGATGGTTCTTCTCTCATATAGCATCATGAAATCAAAGAAATTTCTTGAGTCACGCAGATTCACTAGCTAAACATCTCATATTGTCAGCTATTTTGGTACTGATTTTAGAATGAAGACAATATTTTGATCGTAATGTTGAGATCGACCGGGTACAACATTTGAGAATAAACAAGGCAATTTTGAACCCAGAAAAACAGGAATTGATTTCGTTTCTGGTTGATTAACATTCTTGATTTAATTACAAGTGATATAAACAAACTTTTTATTAATCCACTAGAGCGTAAAATCAATTAATTCTTTTAATCGAATATTTATACATATGTTTTCTTCATACTGATTTTTCTTTACTATATTATTCGATCGAATTTAGATGTATTTCCATTGAATAAAATATTTCATCTATGGGATATGCTGTTGCTTGGCAGTTCATCGTTTCCACTCTGTATTGGTGTTGCTATATTAACACAATTGAAACCACTTTTGTTGAAAGCAGATTTTAATGAATGTATTTTATTATTTTCTGAACTACCAGGTTTAATTCTTGTTATATGAAAGTTTTGTTTTATTTTCTTACGTTTTTCTTTCGTAGAAATCGATATTGAACGTTGTATTCGTGATTCTATTGATATATTTGCTATAACACCACGTTCATGTACTTATCGAGAACATGCGAGTGATATTACAAATTATCAAATAAATAACGATCTCGTACGATCAACTACCTTTGTTTTACATTTATGACTATAATGTCTTTCGGTTCTTTTTAAATCTTAGGATATGGATCCATTTCCATTGTCGGAACTGAAATCTGAACGCTGTCCACGAATATCTGGCAATGATGTCGTTGAATTGAACGATCTCAAAGCTCCAACAGCTAGTTTAAAAACATCCAAACTTCTCCTTATAGATAGTCGTTCGCCAGATGAATACATGAAAGCAGCACTACCATCAAGTTTTAATATATCATATGATAAAGCATTTGATAGTCAAAATCGTATTATTGATAACCGCTTGCAACATTTACTTGATCAGCATCGCTCACTGGTTAAAGTTGTTATCGGTAATAAAAATCATCAACAAACAGTTGATTTTACAAATAATTTAATTACAAACAATTGCACACGTGTATGTCTGCTACATAAAGGCATTGATGTATTCAAAGCAACTGGGATGCTCTATGTACCAACGCCATCTGATTTGCCGTAGAAACGAATGACTAAACTTATTATTTATTTGTTTGCTTGTTTTTGACATCTATTTTTCAGAGCTTTTTGTTTTTGTTGTTACATTTCAATGGGTTGAGCCGGTGCAATATTAGCACATAATTATCAAAATAATTAATCAGTTTTTTTGTTGTAATATATTTTATTGTAATTGAGCAGATCATTTTGCTAGAAACTATTTCATGTGGTTTTACAATTAAACATTAATTTTTTTTTCATTTCTTTTGGACTTTGATCGAAAAAGTATGTAGTGTGTAAATAAGGAATGAAAAAAAAAACGAACGTCTACAGTGCAAAGTGAATGATCAACGATGAAACGAATACAAAGCGTCATAGATCTATAAGCACACGCAAGCTAAATGGTTACAACAGTAGAAAAAATATATTCCCGTTAAATCATGTTGATCTTATTATTTTAATTTTATTTCAGATCTATTGTTGAATAAAACAAATATGCTCAATAATTTTCGCCAGGTTAGATAAAATATTCTGATGTTTTTCCTTTAATAAAAAAACAACAATTACTGCTATTTTGTATTCTGTAGATTCTTCCACGGGCCATGCGTCCAGCAATGATGTTAGCCAATGTTCGTACGAACACAACTGCAGCTGGAAAACCACCTGTAACTATAATTAACTGTAAGCCGGTTAAAATTGCAATACTATGACTCTGTACTATAGGTTGCAGCAAATATTCCCAGTGGCGTATGGAAACTTGGTAGACTCAACCATTTGGCTCTTGCTGTCCCTAACTTAGGTAAAACAATGAAACATGCGAGTGTTGCATCAAAGACAAAATCTTACTATCTTGAATGGTTCATATGTTTATAAAATTTTGAGTTTTCACATACTTTTATCAAGGATAAAAACTGCATGGAAAACATCAATCTTACATCAGTAAATAGAAATATGTGTTAATAATATGGTATAAATTTAGAGCAAGCAAGTAGTTTTTTTAAAAACGTTCTTCAAGCAAAGTCGGTTAGTACACCAGTACCACAAAAAGAGCATGGTGTTTACACCGTTTTTGTCGAGTTTGGAAATACGAAAATAGAAGTACGTTAACAATGTTAATGTCATCGTAGATGATATGTTTTACGTAAAAGAAAAAATCTTGATTGTTTTTCTTGTCTAGCTGTTATATCCACTCGGGGAGCAAAGTCCGATCGGAAATTTCTTAAAAAAAAATAAAAATGGTGGAATTCATCATGTCTGCATTGAGGTACAAGTTGAAAATGTATTTCCATTTCAATACTCTATTCATGTGATTGATTTCTTCATCAGGTTGATAATATTGAAGCTGCAATAAAAGATATTCGGCAACAACATATTCGAACTCTTAGTGACAAAACTCAAATTGGCGCTCATGGTAAACCGGTTATATTTCTTCATCCGAAAGATTGCGGTGGTGTTCTTATTGAACTTGAACAATCTTAAAATTACATTAGAGTCACGTTTTGTTTGTTTTTATCGGAGTCTTTATTTTTAGCAGTCGTTATTTAATCAAGCTGTTCTATTGAAAATTCACTGATGATGTGCTCATTGTGACTCTTCAATATAAATCCTGTTCGCTTTTTTCTCATCATCTAGATAATATATCCATTCTTTGTAACCCTGAAAATCCAGCTAGCTGTCTCAACAAAAAAAGCATTCAGTTGATATTTTTGTCCTTATGCTTTATTTTATTTTTTTATTGTCAGACATCATTTTCTATCTACTTGTAGAGTTTATTTATTCAACTGATTGTGCCGAATAGTAGTATAGACAACAAACAACAACAAACATAATAAAAATTCGTCTTAATCAGATGATAAATATTGCATCGATTTTGACGTCTAAGACATGTTCTGTTGTTTTGTTTTATCTCAAATTTCAATAGCGAGCAAAAATGAATGCAGCGCTTTTGCACCATATATTTAATTTCTATTTCCATTTCATGATCATTCAACTGATTAGACAAAAATAATGATAAACACGAAACTCAACACGAGCGTAAATCCATTGGCATTAATAATCAAAAACTTGATTCGTTCATCTGTAATAATACATTGATGGCAATCTAAACATATTGAAATGACTAATCTAACAAATGAACGGTCGATTACATTATTTTTTTTTCTGAGATAATAAAATAGACAAGTATTCAACGCTCATGCTAACTCCATCGGCCAACCATATGGATTCGATCAAAGAGAAAAGATAAAAAGCTCTCAGTCAAATATCTTGCCTTAAGATAATAGAACATATAGATCATCCACAGGCGGAAATACATCAGGTCGAGTGTTATTTGCACATAATCTACTTTAAGTAATGGGAAAACATTGCAAGAATCAACATTAACATTCCAATGTAATATTCACGAGAGAGAAAAAACAAGAGTGCAGATCCACTAATGTTTACCTTAACGTAAAACAAAAAGAATAATAAAGGTTCATTCACCACATCTTGTATCATCAAATAATTACAAATAGACAACAAGTCATACATATATATGTTGTTTTTAATTTAAATTTATTGTATGTATATATATATATATATATATATTTATTTATTTATTTATTCATATATAAATAGATACACATTTAAACAAGAGTACTATGATGACCACTAGTCGGTGATGGTGAATCATCGTTTGAACTCGACCCACATAAATCGCGTGCTTCTCGACGTTTAACACTTAAAAAGTGCTGCGCACCGGACGAAGTAGAAAGTGGAGCTGTTTTTGAACGTGAATATGGTTTTATTTCACGTAAAAGTGAAGTTTCTGATGCTGTTGCTGTTGCTGTTACAGAAGTTCGTAGAACAGGTGACGAGGGTGGTGAAGGTGGAGACTCTTTTATATCCAATGAATTTGGTCGCATTACAGATGAAGCTAGAATTTCCTCAAACGAACTTATACTTATAATAGGTTCCGCTGGATGTCGAAGGCGTTGTTGTTCTTGTTCATGGTCTTGATTCGATACCGATTGTAATGGTTCAATAACACGAAAAATAATCTGATCCATGCTTGCTTCACGTATATCACGTACACGTGGTAGTTTTGATAAAGATTGTTGAACATTATTTGTAAGACGTTGTTGTGATGATGACATTGGAACTTGAAGAAATTCGGATGAACGTGATGAATGTGTTGATGTACATGGAAAATCCGAATTACGTCGATGATTATATCGACGAAGAACTTGTCCTGTTGATTGTTGTTGTTGTTGATTAGATCGATTGGCTTGAGGAATGATTGACGAGAAAATACTGCTCGTCGCATTTGGTGTTTCACATAGAAGTGGTGTCAAATCAAGTGACATTAATAAACGTTCATTAGATTCATCTAATTGCATAGACGTTATTCTAAATATGATTATTAAATGATAACATTCATGATAATTATTATTCTGACTTACCCACAACCAGTTTGTAATTTGAATGCTAATGCTCTCATCAATTGAGTACTATCTGATTCATTTATTGCAACACCTATTTGATTATGTAAATCTTTCGATATCTAAATAAAAACAACAGAAGAGAAAAAATGTCATATCATGAAATGTTAAAATAGAAGAAAAACATGATGAATTACCATAAAAAGTTCTTTGTACTGTTCAATCATCATTTTTAAAACACTTTTTCCTTGTTCCATTTGATCAGCACTCATAGCTACACTCATATCTTTACTTGATATCACCGGTGCTTTACCATCCATAAGTATTGTTGGCGCAAAGACGATAGCTAAATTTGCTGTATCCATTTTATTTCCTGCAACAAGAAGTTTTCCATCGGACGAATAACGATCTTGTGAATTTATTGAAACATGATAGAGAAACTTTAATAATGTATATAATGTATCTCGATTAGATGATGGTAATAAACCAATAAGATATGAAAGAGCACGAGATTGATCTTTCGGGTGAAGTTCTAGACAAGACAAAAGAAACGAAAAGACAACAACGTTGATATTCCTATTTTTTGTTTAATATAAACACTGACTTGATGGAACATTGAGAAATGATGCACATAAATCACGCGTTAATAATGGTTCTGGTAATTCACGTAGAAATTCTTTAATTAAACCAGCTATATCATGTGCATTAGTTGATAGATCAAATGTTAAACTACGACTTGAATTAACTTGATCTTTAAGCTAGAAAACAAAAAAAGAACATTGGAAAACTTTCATCTTATTTTGACCTTTCTCGTCGCTCAATATTGACTATTAAACTAATAAATAAGTTTATATTATAGTGACATTAGCCTCAAGCTATTCTGAGTTATTTGACATTTGAGACTTACTTCTTTCAAACGTTTTTTCGATACGCCAACTCGAAATAGGCCAACAGTTTGTAATGCTAAAATATACAACAAGAAAATTCTTTTTTCCTTTCTTTCCGACGACAAAATCCGAATCAATTTTAATCACCATTTTTTTCTAAATAATCACAACAATTTTGTATTAAATCAGGAACTTTGGCTGGATAACATCGGATTGTATTACATCTGTTTATATTAGCACCTGCTTCATTCCCAGCTAATGCTTCAAGTGACACAGATCGAAGTTTTGTTTGCTCATAATCACAATCTGATATCTAAAGACAGATTTAAGTTTTTCAATTCATCATTCAAATTATTATATAAATGTCGTAACATGTGTGTGTTATTCTTACATGCAAACTACTTGGACTTGCAGGAGATATTGAATATCCACTATCATTGGTTGATGATACACTTCCCGATGGACTCGTTCGTCTTTCATTGGTTGTCATCATGACTGTATCAGCACTATCTTTTCGGCTAGTTCCACTAGCCGAAGGAATAACTGGTGGCGATGTTGGATTGGTTTCATCTTGAAAACGGCAATCATCATCAATGACACACTGAGCTAGAGCAACACCAAAAACATTGCCATTTGATTTAGCTTCTATAAAAAAACACATAGTAACAACAACCATCAATAAAGTAATTGAAAGAAAAGATCAGAACAACAATCAAACCTCTTGCTTCTTTGGATTTGTCACTTGATTTACTACGAAACATAAAATGATGTTTACGTTTTCTAACTGGTTCTTCTAGAAAACAAAACAAAAATCAATTAAAACATCAATGAAATCATTTTATTTTATAATAAGATTTTCGTATTCCCTAATGTATTTTCACATATATTTATTTGTATTGTAGTTCATTTCAATTTTGCTTCTCATTCAACTAACGGAAATTGTGTTTTCTGACTGAATAATCATATCAAATCTCAATGGAATGTCAATTGGCCTGTGTTTCTATCGTACTATTTAGATTTTTTTTGACATTCTCTCAATTAGAAATCAATCTTATTATGCAGTACATAACAAAATTCTTAAATCATAACTATCGAATTTCATTGTCAAATCAAAATAATTATTTATGGAAGCAATTATTATTATCATTTATCATATTTTTGTTTCTAATATCATGATGTTTTGTTATTCTATACTTTTTTTTCTCCTATTTTTTGCATATTCTTTAAATTGACTGATTGACTCCTACAGAGATTAATCTATGTACGGCGAACCATTCCATAAATGTCGTGTAATTTATTTCTGTCTCAGATCGATCTATTTTGTGTTTCTTTTTCTTTCTCGTTTTCTTGACTAGTTTTGATCGATAGATTCGTAGAGCAAGAAAAGGAAGAAGAAAACGATGAAGAAGGATGTCCCAGAATAAAACACTTCGCCCCGCTTTGGGCAATGCGAACATAAATCAAGGCGATGCACGTACAACGGAATTCGATCAACGAGAGGTTGATTTGATTAGAAGCGGGAGTCTTTTTTTATTTCTTCTACTAATAGAATTTTCTTGATTCGTACGTGCAAGTGAGCGCAGGATTATTGAAAGTTTGTCGTATACATACGACAAGAAACTGTCATCTTAGTTTTCAGACAAAACTACCTTTTGGCACATGTATAGGCACGCCAAGATCATATTGTGACGATTGTAATCGTTGAAGAATAAGACGTTTTAATTGTTTATGCTCAGCATAAGTTAAATTATGTAGTTCAATTGATCCAAGAATAATTTTACTTGTATCATCAGATGAACACCATTGTGATTTATCAGTCTAGACATAAATAGTAAAGAAAAATGACTGATCAGAAGGAGTACCTGATAAGAAGAACAACAGGGACACTACAATTCTTCATATGTACACACACACGTATATATATATATATATATATATATATATATGTGTGTGTGTGTGTGTGTAAATATATATATATATATATATATACATATACATAAATCTTGATCAATGACAGATGTTGGCTAGTATATACGCATAGTGTTATGGGGAAGAGCAAAAATCCAAATAACTGAGTGGAAAACGAACATTTGCTAAACATCATCAACTGAACGTAAAAACATAAATAATACAAAAATAAGTATATATAACTAATTTTGTATAAATTTTTTTTCTCTATCATTTAGATTCGTCTGTTTTTAATAAATATGTATTTATTTTTATCCTTCTGGCCACGTAAAAGATCATATTGACCGACAAAAATAAGGATTTTTTTAATCTATTTTTTTCCTTGTCATAAATAAATGTCCTCATTCAATGGTTGTACTAATAAGCTTGCCTACTAGTGAGATGAGATATATATATATATATATATATACTCAACAAAACTCATGCGCCTGTTGTTAGCATTATTATTGAAAGTCGTTTTTTCTGTCTCTTGTTTTTTTCTTACTCTTGCAACTATTCGAGTACAATATCTGTTTGTCGATGGTACTGCTGTGTTTTTTTGTCTCTCTGTATGTCGCGCAAATATGATGCTCTGCTATCAACTAGTAATGCTGAATGATGCGGTAGCAGTTGTTTCTCTAATTAGCAACCTAGTGTGTGTGTGTATGGCATACTTACCTCAAAGTGCCATTGGTATTGAGTATCAATAATAGTTGTAGGACGTTTTTTCGATGAAACGAATGATGTTGTTTGATCAAGTGTTGTTGATGATCCACCAGTTGCACTAGTTAATGTAGTTAAACTCGAATGGTGTGGTGTTGTTGAAATCGATGATGATGTTGTTGAAATCGATGATGATGTTGTTGAATTGATAGATTTTGTTGATGATGATGATGATGGTAGTTTAACTAGAGAAAGAAAATTACGGAATGTTGATAATGGTGAGGAAGCATTTGTCAATATAGATGAAGAAGATGATGTTGATGAACATAGTGAATGTGATGAATGAGATGGTAAACCGAGTCGATGATGATGATGATAATTGGTTGTTTTATTACGCCTCAGAAAATTACGTATACCTAAACCAGTCGTTGATGTGTCAGGTAGTGAATAACGAAACAAGTTGGTGGATGGTGTTTCAAATGTTTGTTCATCTTCGTCTTCATCTTGTTCAACGTCGTCATTATCATCATCATCATCATCACTCACTGTAAATGAATTTCCTGCTAAAATTAACGGAGATGTGGGTGTTGATGTTTCTGTTGAATTAACTAATGAACCATAAAGTGATTGACATCGTTGTCGACATAGTTTAGCATAATCGCATTCAGTAGGTTCTTGATCGTAGGATGATATTGCTGGCGTATCGATTGTTTCTTGTGTTGGTCGGCCAGCAAACAGACTTGCTCGACGTCGATTCCCATTATATACACGTTCTTCTGGTATTGTCGTACATTGTAAATCAGAACAAGCTGATCGTCGTATACGAACTTGAGATCTTTGAGATTGCAATTGTGGTTGTTGTTTTTGATAATATATTTGAGACATGTTTGGTGATGTCGATGCAACACGCACACTATTGACACTCGATTCAGTGGTAGGGTCTGAATCGAGCCGAAAGCGAGGTAAAGGTGTATGGCGAGCCATTGTTAGTGTATTTGTATATTTGTAGTCCGTCGTGCGCTATTTAATCAGTTTGAGCCAATCAAGGGTGTTGTCAATGTGGACAACGATTCATCAACATTCTTTTTTGATCAACCAGTATTTGTACACGATCTGGATTTTTTTCTATCTATGTATGTCTCTCTCTCTCTCTCTGTTTTCTTCCTCCTTGCTTTCTTTCAATAGTAAGCATACATGCGCATGTGTGCACAGAACTCTCTAATTACAAATGGCCGTGATGTTAGTGATGGTGGTACTTTCTCTCGTATGCTTCTCTTCTTTTTTCGTCTTCCTTTTGCTTTCTATAATTTCTCTAGTGATGCCTCGGTCGATCATCCGTCATTAGGTGGACTCAAGATAGACAACAGCGGAATGGGTTAAAGGATGTATTCAAATTTAATATACGATAATGACCAGGTTTGAAATGTTCGAGTAAAAAGAAATTGTATACGTGTGTATTGTGTGTTGTTGTTATGTATGTGTGTGAGTATGTTTGTGTGTGTGTGTGTATGTCTGTATGTATGTGTCGGTTTTCAAGAATCGTCGCTTCTAATCATATGCGCGAGAATCGCTGAAGATTGTGACGACAAGAGAATGACAACAAGCATAGGAGCGTCCTCTTCTCCTTCCTCCCTATGTTTCTTGTCTCTTTTGCTGCTGATGCTGTGTCATCCGCGATTAGATCAGCGTACTGATACGCGGAGGAAAAAGAGAAGGAATATGAAAAAAGAATCAAGTTATCTATTCCACCAAAACATACACCACACGCAAGCGCTTATGCATTTATAAACGACGCTGTTCTATCCATATTGCTTCATTTTGATGTATTTTCCACTGTTCGTATCATTTGGCCAGACTCGCATAAACATCGAGAGAAAGAAAACCTCGTATATCGATTAATAAGCCGATAAAACATATGTGTTCATCATTGAAAGAAACATGAATGGTAGTAGTTTCTTTCGTTTGTAATATTGATCATCAAATCAAATATGTTATTCTTTTTTTTTGTTTGTTTTGGACGTTTGTGTTTGTTTTTGATGAAAATACGTTTTGCGTTCGGGAAATGCGTTTGTTTAAAAATTTGTTTTCCTTATTTTTCGAATGGAGCGCTATCGAGTATAGTAATAAAATTGATGACGGAAAATATGATTCGGAGACGAACGGAACGGAAAATAGACTCTATTCGTGATGATGATGATAATAGCAACTATCTTTGGGTGTAAATGGGAAATATGTCAACCAGTAACAAACTGAAGAAACGAAGCTAAGCATGTCTTTATGCACGTTTTCAAGCTTCGGAGATGCACAAATTGCCAGATGCTATAGAACGATATGTCTGTGGTAGAATATAAACAAGTTTTAATAACTAATGTTCTTATATGATCAGCATTTAAACAAATAAAAAAAGAGCTAGATCAATTATTTTTCTTTTCTATTCTTGTTTCTTATCAGATAACAAAAAAGACAATTATAGCTGTTTATTTGTAAAGGTTTATCAATGAAGAACGTAACACTTTACTCCTATTATAAACTGATCGTTTTATCCGAATGAGAAAATTTTATACGTATATAATGTTGTATACATGTATATATATATATATAAATAAATATATTTATATATTCATTTAAAGATATGATTATATTTATATTTATATATAGAAATAATTAAAATAAAAACCCGTGTTATGAAGATATGGTATAGTTATTAAGGAAAGTATCGGACTGACATATTAGCTAAATTGATTAACTGTCGACTAAAATATTTCATGCATAACGTGCGAAATGAGACGTCAAAATAGGCGAATACAAAAAAAATATATAAGACAATTGATATTTCGGCTAGATTATTGTTATGATTATTAGCATCATGATAAAATCAAAATCAGACAGCATGCGACATCTTGGTACGTTTTCGCACTAGATGGTAGTAATGACCGCTCAGCAGAAATTCTCATCCGCGGAATTATTTTGTGACATTATTCAAATGTATGAAAGAAATCTGAGACCCATGTATATATAAAGATCAAAATTTAATTAATCCTTACTTGTGAATGTAAATGTGTTTGTTGAAGGATCGGCTGAAGTCATTTAGTATTAATAGTCGTGACAGAATATATTATGCTGAAAAATAAAATATGAATAAAATAATGATTTACTCATTTATATATATAGATGTGTGTGTGTGAACGTATAGATACACAAATATATATATGTGCATATCACAAATTTTTATTATCGAATTCTTTGCATAATAGCAGCATAGGGCAGAACTATTTTACTACTGTTTATCTTAAGAAACCTTTCCTCTCGTCATTCGAATATTCTCTTTATACATACACGATGAAAATATTTTAACATAGGATACTCACCTGACGATTTTCTTCAAATTTTCTTATGTATATAAATCTACAGATAGATACATATGTGTATGCATACGTTTCTTTTGTAATAGAAGAAAAGATTGAGCGTTCTATATTCAAGATTTATCGCTCGTTTTTTTCGTCCGACAAACAATTAAGAACTCGGTGCGATGTGCTCGGCTCGATAAGTATAGAGCATATACACAACACAATACAAGAAGTCAAACGATAAAGATAGAAGAGAAAGAGAATGTTGTATGTCTCTGAACTCATGCAGCCCAGCTGGAAAAACTCATTGCGCGCAACGTTAAATTCTCTCTTTCTCTTTATGCCTCGCGTGCAAATCTCTGCTATGCTCTTGTAGCGTGTCAATCTTGTTTCTTTCATCAGCGTTGGCATCCGTGGAGGAGAAGACGACGAAAAAGACGAGAAGAAGAGCAAAGATGTGCCTTTGCATGCGAGGGAGGCAAAAGATGTGTAAGTAGAAGGGAAGAGAAGGAGAGAGGAGGAGGGGGAGAAGACAATCATGGTGTTGCACACTATACTTGCTTTTTGCTTTTATTGATGTTATTCTTTAGTTAGGAAGCGAGATGTAACATACAGACAATTATGCGAATGGCCACACGCGCATATATATATATATATATATATCTGTATATATACATGAATATATACAGTTCGATCGTCTATACTATTCATAATCAGAGACATATTAGATTTAATAACTAATGAATACTTACCTTCTTTCACTCTCTCATTCGTTTTCTTATAAAGGTTGTTGAGTGTAAAAATTTGAATAGGTATGATTGCTCTCCGAAGTATAATCATGAATGTAAAATATTACTTTCTTTCGATCTATTTCTAGTCGAGTCCAAGTTGCGTTCGACTTGGAAAACAGAAAAAGAGAACAAGTGTCAGTAACTATCAGTTTGTGTTGATGATTGAATACCTAGAATAGTGTGGGAGAATACTTAGTCTGTCTATTTATCAATCGTGAGAACGAGACTAGTAAAATGACACGATGATCTTTCATCTGTAGATATTGACAATGAGTAATCGACTGAGGAAACTTTTCCAGACGTCAAATATCTCGTAATAAGAAACGGGAAATAATTATTCATAAGTAATCAAGCTATCTTTGTTTATTTGTCTCAAACCAACCTTGGATGGAGGAAAAAGAAAAATTCACTTGTTATTTTAATCAAATACAAGATCGTTTTAATAAAGACACAAATAAAAGTAAATTGATTTTTTGTGCATGGAAGTCCCGAATAAGAGAGAAGACCAGCGAACATGCAACTCAAGATTATTATTTTTACCTAAAACGACATTCTAAATTACTACGCGTTTTTATATTGTCTAAAAAGAAAACAAGAAGGCATGCAGTATTTTCTATGTAAAAGCAAACGATGATCATTAGTATACTGTACGAGTCGTTTTCCTTTTTAAATTCATTCATTTGTATACAAAATAATTTATCAATGACTAATGAAAGTTCTTGCGATATGATATGATCAGCAAATCATAAGTACGTACAGAGTATAGATAATACGATTGGATTATTGATTAAACAGACAAAATATCAGTGAATTTTGAAAATAGAAAACAAATAACAAAACAGAAAACAACTGACGTAAGAAAAAGCAATGATGAATGTAATTGTTATTCCTCGGGAATTTTACTTACTGTTCTAAAGCAAATGAATAAATACATTACATGATGGCTAATAATATTTTCTCTGTTTTCTTCTACATAGAGTCTACAATAATTTTTCTGAATGGAATATGCATGATCTAGCATCTCGAATAAACTGTGTCTTTGTTATTTAGTTTATTTAACAAATGAACCTTGCTATAAAAAAAACCTTTTCAACAATTAGAAAATGAATAGCTGCTGCATTCATCCTTACGGCTTTAAGCAAACATAGATATTAACAACGTTTACAACATATTCATTCATGTTAGCCATATTATATTTTCTCGTTTTACAATGACATTGACGGAACAACTGGTATTCATATGATTTTTCTCTTTCGCTCTGCTTTACTCTTTCTAAGCATGAATGTTACATGTGATTAATAGAGTAATCATTGACATAGGCCATTTATTAATTAGAAATACCTGCACATTTTTTAAATGTATTATTGAGTTTCTTTTTCCAGTCTTTAAATATGATATTTTCTATGTTATATCAGTGCAGTATGAAACAAACACCGCAAGATCGAAGATGAAATATAAAACTACGTTTCGTCAGTGGCTGATCATCCATTTAGATAAGCTTTTGACAGACGTAACAAACGTTGATTTTTATCGAGTTTCCTACAACATAATACAGACATGCCATAAGGAATATGTCGGCGAACTAAGTAAAAATATGCTATTTGAGAGATCTATCCATGCATGACCTAACAAATGATAATAAGATATTTTTATGAATACATGTATGCATATGAAACAAATGATTAAGGCTGAATCATAATCAGACTAATTTAAGAAATTAACAAAGAAAACAAATATTTACAATCATTTATTATTATTTATTCCTCTGATTGGGGAAAAAAGTCATATTTTGTTTATGAGGTATTTGATGTCTTCATTAGAAATGTTTGCTGTTTCATAGGAATATTTTAGTTTATGACATGATAGCCAGCACCTGGAAACATGTCGACATTATCAATCGAATAGAATTTATGAAAATAATTACATCTATACGAGACTAGGATTAACTATACCATCGTATGCCTTGTTTATCATTCTATTGTCCGATACATTCATTTTATGTCTTATAAGTAGAAGTCACAGTAAAATCAGATTTATTTTAAAAATGATTTTGGTTAAATGAACTTTGCCATACTTCTGTGACTTTCTTTCTGCATTGTAAATAAATAAATAAATTTATATATATATATATCTTACATATGTGTAATATGTGTTTACCCTTATATCCAAATTATATTAGTTTTGATTTACAAGTAAAGCTTGTCATTGATGATACAAGACCGACTGTTGTCCGTCCTTGATAGCAAAGATGAGAATCGATCAAACTGTGTGTTTACTTCGCAGACGTCAAACGTTTATATTTAGATCTGAATGCTTATAGTAAGCTTATGAATTATTGATATCCTAAAACTATAACTCAAAATGACTTCAATGGAATGGTTAATGAGAAAAAAAGTTGTCAATGATAAAAGCTTTTGAGATGACTCTTTTTTCATTAACTAGAACCGATTGACAGCAGATGATGATCTAGAATGAAGTAATTTCTATTAGATTTTTCATCACGAAGTTATGTTGAATCTACTAGAGTGTTAACTTACATAATCAGAGTACATTATGAGCACAAAATAACTCAGTATGGATATCGTCATATCAATATTGTCCTTGAAAATTTTTCTAATGTGATTTTCACCACTAGATACAATTAACATTTATGTTGTCATCTCACAACAGGACATTTTAAAATATATATATACGAGTTTGAGTTTTTGATTTCATCATAAAAATATATTGCATTTATAGCATATGTTACCTAGTGATGAAAATATCCATGCTGATTTAAACTATCTGTAAATAGCTTCGCTACATTTAGAACCTGCCATCGAGAAAATTTCTAGTAAATAGAATAAAGTCTTCTTACGTATTCGAATCATAAACATTAAACTATAATCCTATTGTTATAACAATAGGATTTGTTTTAAGTACATATGTTGATCTTTTTTTCTTTCAATATGAATTCAAAGCTACTACTCGATATTAAACCTCTACTACAGTATACATTTGGCAATGATAATTGATTAATTATCGATCATAGTGAATGTATATTCCAACAGCGAAAGTTATATGTTGAAATAGGAATGAAGTCAAGATACAATAAATACTGCATATTATTGGCTAGATTGAATGAATTATTATTATCGAGAAATCTAATCACTAACAAAGTCATATAGACATACATCATGCATAGTATTTCAGATAGACTATCTATCAATATGAAAAAACGATCTCATAAAATATGGTATCCTTGAAAAAAAATTACATTGTTGTGTCATAACATCAAAGTGACTATCTATAAAACAGTATACATCGTAGTAATATAATAGCTAAATGATGCGTGGGATTGTATGTCAATGTGGGTTACTTCATGGGTCGTAATGTAATTGCATACATGATTTGCACAAGGATATATTATAAATGTATAACTTGTGTGAGAGAGAGAGACAGATAGACTAAATGGGAATTGTTATAGAATAGAACAAGAGTATTACTTACTTTATGTTTTACTTGTTGAAAGTACATTTATCATCCCGTTGGCAATTACTTTCCTTTTGACATGTCTTTCAAGGAAATGTCTAGAGTTTTTTGCATGCTTCGCCTTTTTTTTTATCTCTAATCATTGTTTAAGGGATTATTTTAATAGGTCAAACTACAGAATCATCTGATTATGTAGACGCTCATCATAATTACAATGTAAAATTTATTTAAATGTCTGCATCTCATCATTATATGAGCGACTTAAAAAATTATTTTCTTTATTTTTATGTAAGAGTAATTCAATTGGCATTCATTGTTATGCATAAAGAAAATCTTAGTTCTGAAATTGATTCAACACAAAAAGTAATGTCGCCTATTTCACTTGAAATAATTCTTGTGAAGCATGATAATTTTTGAATAATATCGGAGAATCATGTTACGTAATCCTTAGGTAAAAAAATATTTACTTCTCTTGCGGATTAGTCTATGTCTATTTAATAATAAAATAGATCGTACGATAAAATAACTTTGTGTTGTACTTTACAAGGATCGCTCTAAGCAAACAAAATATATCAAGATGAATGTATGGTGTCACCATATTCGAAGTAAGAATCACATGGCCATCAAATATTCCAATTTATACAATAGTTTAAATCATACACATATCACATCCGGTTATAAATAAAGAGTTCCTATTTCGAATACAAGTTTCGTAACATGCTTAAATTGAATAAAATGTTTCTAGAATGATTATTTTCGTGAAAAAAAGGTGATCATTTTGTATAAATGACTTATTAATAATTTTTTTTTCTTTCAATTCATAAAGAAAAGTATTGCATCGGACCTACTTTACATGAAGCATACTTCAATCACTATTTAAAATTTACACTGAAGAGTTCAAGTTGTCATTTTCAATAGTTGATTACGCATCAAGTTTTCTTGGCGACAGTCGATTACATTACAATTTCTATTCATCTCATTTAATTGTGTTTTAACTAATTTTTTTCTTTTAATTTGAATTATAGTTTAAACGAAAATAATTTTCTTAGCAATATGTGAGTTCTTGTAACTGGAACTTCTTTAGCACATAGGGGCGTGAATAATTTCATTGGCAATACAAATTTTAATAAATAATTACGATACGTTTTAATCGTAAAAGGTATATACAATTGATTCTCGTAGGAAAATTTTAGAACAACAAACGGTAAGCTCAGTGACTTGAATAAATCAACAATAGTCTTTCTATGATATTTGAAAATTCCCATGACAAAAATTTGTACATCTATGTTTTTTAGTACAGTATTAGATAAAATTATATGACAATTCACTATCTTCTGATAATATTACAGATGAAAAAAATGATTTAAAAACTGTATAGTAATAATTTGAAGAAAAATAATCAACAAGATACTGTACAATGCAATTGATTAGATTTGCCATATTATTAACTAACCAGTAAGATATGAGAATATAATTATCCCATTAGTGTCTTCATCTATAAATCTGTAATCAATGTTCAAATCAAACTTACCTTCAGAATAGATCAATCATTGTCATAGATTCTCTGAAATATTTTATGATAGTGATGGATTCAGAAAATGATTTAGTATGCCTTCAACATCAGATAAGAAGATATCATAATTTGTTCTCTTTCGATGAATTATATTCATAGGTCACTAACTGGTGTCCTTGCAGATTTCTTTAGTTTACACAAATCGATCTGTAGTTTTAGCATGTACGTTAGCCATTGTTCATAATCAATGCTTGTCATTGATGTTGATAGTGATAATTGATTAGATCTGTTCAACGTTTCATCTTGGTCATATGCTGTGAACATATCACTTAGACATGTCAGTAGAAAGTTTACGTTCTACAAACGCTTTGTCTATATAGACTCACGTAGACGAGCATTCAAGGTCTCGATAATGATGGTCAAAACGAATAATATAAATATTAATGTAATTAGTGTATGTTTGGTAGGACTAATAATACTGAAAATGAATAAACACATTGGATTACTCTGATGAAAGCTTTCATAGTAATCATATATTCTAGTCGTCATTATTGTTAGTGTTGTTACGGCTAGCATATATTATACGTATTTTCATAATTGAAATAGAATCTAGACTGACTAAACATATTATCGAAATGCTATTTTCACTAAAATGATTTCATCAATCATATTCGACTAGATTCAATAGTCATCAAAATCCATAGAAAAAGTTATCTCAAATTGTGTGTAGAACATTTCGCTAAAAATTTCTAGATATTTTCTCTTGTAAAATATCAAAATTATGCTAAGTTATTTATATTTCGTTCGATCACTGATTACAAGCAATCGTAACTTTATGATTGCGTCTATTTGAATAATTTCAATAAAAAACAAGACTTTGTTTTATTGTAATAACCGACAATCATTTTACAAAGTTTTTCTCAATACTATACGCACTGTTGACTAATATTGTAGTTATCATATAAACAATACGAGTATATTTTGTGAAAATGTTAATAGAATTTTTAAAAACTTGAACAGACATAAAAACTTGTTTAGATCCAAAGTTCAGCTGTTGTAGATAACGACTCTGTCGAATAATAACTATAAGTGATAGTGTCAATAAGAAAATAGAATTTTGATTTTCAAATGAACAACGATGATGTATATTTTGTGCAATACGGATTAATTTATTCGTAACATTTATATTTCTATTTATCAAAAATTTTTATGAACTATACAGATTGAAGAATTCGAACTGCTTCGTTTTCTTTTTCAATTGCTTCTATAGTTCTAATAGTTCTTCGATAGAATTCATAAATTTTGAATTTTTAACATGGAAAAATCATAGCCCATGGATAGAGAAACATCTTTAGACATTGAACTTGACATAATATACGACAAGAAAAAGAACCATAAATAATTGAAAATACATGATTTTATGATTTATTTATTAAAATATTTATATAAGATATTTTAAGATTCATAAAAATTATTTATGAGTATCTAATTTCAAATGATATATTTAGAAAATACTATTTTGTTTTATTCAAAGTGTAGGTAGTACCTTTTCGCATATGGTATTGATATTCCCTATGGTTTTCGTTATTATTCCACATATGATAGATTCACATTCATAGGAACAGATGTTCGTCTTCAAAATATTTTTATTATTGTTCATTACAGAGAGAAAGTTTCGAGAAGAATTTATGCAATCATGCAGCATATAATTTCAGGAATAAGCACATCTCCTGAAAAAAACCTAATGTATTATCATAAAGTGAAATTGTCTTTGAAACAATCATGAATGAATAAGAACATAATATGATAATCATAGAGTCATTATGAACAGAAATGATGTGAATAACCATATTGATGAGTTTGATAATTGTCCTAGGCATTTGATGATTATTCAAACATTTTACATCAATTTAGTCTGACTTTAACGTCGATTCTAAATAATAGAAAACAAACTATTGAATTGATATGACTTTTGAAATAAGTAAGCACCTAAGCAAAGTAGAGCTAGCTGTCAAAATGAAAAAAGCAGCATTTCATTACTAATATAAAATCATTAGAATGTAATTTATTAGAATCAATAGCGATCATGATCATATGAATCAATGTGAGAACAAGTAGATGTTGATGATATAGGTCGATCGATAGCAGGTGCCAATACTAATGAATCAGCTGGCTGCAGTTGTAGAGAATCAATATCATTCTCATTTTCATCATACAATTGGCGCATTGTTATACCTTCCTGTTGGGCCTCGTTAATCAATAATTGAATGATCTCATCGGTAATTAATGGTGCTCGGTTATCTTCTACATAGTGCGTCAATGCATAATCGGATAAACCATTGAAATCAATTTCTTTATTATCTTCTTGTTCTGGATTAAGAAATGAAAAGCGTTGTTTGATTTCATCGACTGCACATTGTCCTGAAATAATGAGATTCATGGATATATGTAGAAAAGTAATTTAAGGAAAAATATTCATGTAACAATCGTTAATTTATAGTATAAGTCATTCTTTTAAGACTGTTAGTATTCTATTGAAAATTTTGTACATAATGTACAAAAGATTTCAAATTCAGAGAGAAGGCAATCAACATAACGTCAGATCTTTTTAAAATAAAAAAATAAAATTATATCAAACCTGTATGCAACTGTGGAACAATGTTATCTAATTGAATGATGTTGTTTACGGAGCTCCTTTAAATGAATGTATTTCAGATACTTCTCTGTAGTGATCTAGCTTCGAAATATCAAATTCAGCAGACAATTCTAATTTAGCATCGTAAGCTACTTAAATATGATCCTAGACATATAACATTTGGATTGTTCTGAAAAACTTGTAGCAGTTTTATTTTCATTTTTAATTTGACATCTATTTCATGTAGATACTCTGTCTATAGTGAATGTTTTATCGGATTCGATTGCCGTCTCTTCAACGACAAATTAGTTTCAAAAATTTAAGTGAAATTCAGTTAAGGAAAAACACCACTCCACATCTATCAGACATCAATATCAACACTGAATCTTAGTCTTTGTCTCTCTATTGAATATTCTCATCACTCTCTTATGAGCATTCTTACATCTAACATTTTAAAATAATGAGACATTTGGCTTCTTAATCAATTGAATACATTTAAAGAGGTAAAACTCGAACGAATATATTCTGTTAAATTGATCTTCGATGATATTTAAAAATAGCTCACCCAGCAATTCGGTCAATTGATCATCGGATAAGATAGCTTCGATTTTTTCTTCGGTTTTTGGTCGATGTAAACATTCCAGTTGATCATCAATCCTTTTTAATCGTTGCATATGCTCGCGTTGTAAACGCGTCTCTTTTAAGATTTGTTCACCAAAAGGATTTTCTAATTGTTCATTTTCTTCATTTGTTATTTGTTGAATATTATGATAATCAGTATCATTATCGACATGTCGTCGTAATTGATGATTGAGTAATGGATTATAATATTCTTTTTCAAGTAAATCGTCGATTTCTTTTAAACGTTGATTGTCAGCCGTTGATGGTATGTAACCATTGTATTGTTGATTTACTAATGCAACAGCATTGTCTTGTTCATCTTCATTTAACAATTGATTTAAGCGTTGTCTTTCCTCATCGGTTAATGCCCATGTACCACCTAATTCTTTTGCTAACTGTATGTTACGTTTAATGAAGTCTTTTTCTGGTACTTTCGTCTTCTTTGATTTATCTTTACTATTAATTGTATGCATCGATTGTAAACTAGATTTCTTCTTGTTAGTTGACGAATTTGTTTTTGTATTACTATTCACGGATTCTTGACGATTCTTATTTGCACTATTAGATTCACTTAGTGGATCACTCAATTGAGTTTTAAATATTGATTCAGTTGGATTTTCATCTTCAATGACAGAACCATCTAATTTCAGAATTTCATCATCAAGAGCTAAAAATCGTTTTAAATTTAATTGAGTATGCGACGAATCGTTTGAATCAGAATGAAATTCGACAGTCATTGATTGCATTTCATTTCGTAATCTAAATAGTAGTAGACGCGTTAAGTCTTTTATTGATTAATTCCTTTTTGTTAAATTTCAAAGAGAATAACTCGTTAAAATATCACATATGGAGTAAGCCAACCATGAATCGTGTCATAGATCTTAGTTGATTCTTTCTTTTTACCCTCGTAGCATACAGTCATTTTCTAAGTAGCTATTAATAGTGTAGACATGTTTGGGAAACATAAGTCGTTTCTTGAACAACATCTCTGAATACTTTTGTATTCAAAATTTGATAGTTTTCGATCAAAAAATATATATGTGAGAATAGCAGCGAGCAATCTGAAAAAGAGTTTGATGGCCGTTAGTTTTCTGCTGAAGACATATTGCATGTTCAGAATAAATATCGTATTAAGAAGAACTATGATTTTCGAATGACGACTTGAAACTGTACCTCGAGACAGATTTTTGTGAAACTAGTTTCTTACAAAAGTTTTCCCCTCTCTTGAAATAATGAAGAGAAAATGTGTCGATAATTTATTATTAATCAGTAAGATATTCTAGGCATAGAGTTGTATCTCAGAATAGAATAAACGAAGAGTTTGATCTGTTGCACGACATTGATTCTCAAGTGCAACCTGTCCTCAGTAATAGAATAAGAGCGTTAATTCTTTTCAATATATTTCAGTGTACATAGCTACAAGTTAATCAGTCGAAGAAGTTTAATTGCCAGCCATCGTTTGATATGGCTTATAGATAAGTAAGTCTCGGCATTAGCATCAATCTAGTGGATTGAAAAATTTATTGTTTATGTTTTTTTCAGTCTCATAGTATTCTCATGGTTCTTCTTTTGCACAACTAATCATAATCTCGTTAAGCTTCTTACAACAACTTAATAAGCTGCTTTTTTCAATGAAAGAAATGAATTAAATAAACTGAGACTTTTACACATCTTATCATTATTTGTGATTTCAATCATTGTCAATTTTATTTATGCATGCATAACTTTTAGAATTGATTGAATCAAACTATTATTCAAGAAAAGAATCTTGAATTATTAATATGAATGTCACCGCATTAAGTTTTTTAATGCAAGAAAAAGTTTAATTTGTTGAAATAGATTCTATAATAGATATTTATTCCATTACAAAGAATGAAATCTAAGTTATCAAAACAAAATATTATTATTTATGTCTTGTCTATAACCTTGAAAAGACAAGAGTTCATTTCAAGTTCTGGTCTAAATATCTATTGAATCTTTTTTTTTTACCAAGAAAAAAATCAAAACTAATTTTTCTTACCATTTCGTTTTATAATTCATTTTGCTATTAGTCACTTGAAAATTGACCTATACGAATTTTACTTTATGAACTTATACGTTGCAAATATCCAACAGTTGAATCCGAACAATATGAAGAAATTTTTCATGATTTTCGAACACAATTTCATAGATTCAATTAAAGGTTGTTGTTTTTTATCATTCAGTTGTTCCTTTCTAGACATTAAAAGAAACATCTTTGAAATTGTTCGTGAACGATATGTTCACGTGCTCGTTTCAATATCAGTTATGCTTCTGTGATACAAACGCTGGAAGTTTATAAGTTCTTGACAAGATTTTACCTCAAATGTTACAAATCTGTCTACTTTTACTATACTAAGATAAGATGTGAAAAGCATGTGTTTATGAAAGTCAACTTTACACAGTTTATTAACTTATCTTACGGATCATATTGAATGCGTCGATATTTTCAATAGATTACTTTCCTAAAAATACAATTAGAGATTCAAGCGTTATCGAAAAATAATCGAAATTCATCTACAATTGCTACAAGAACAGTTATGTCCGTCTTTTTAGACGATAATACGATAGAATCGAAATGAAATTCTTGAAGCGATTCTCTTGTTCATAATTCTCATCGACAAAGAAAAAAACTAAGTCTTTGAACAAAGCATCACAACTATGAATAAGATTCCACTGTCTTACAATAGATATTGAGTACTTTTACTTTAAGATGGGTTGTGTATTTGAAAATTTCTCTTATGGAAATTTGTACATGATATATTGACTGAGTTATTGTTATTTATTTCAGAGGTATGATAACACTGATTGACTATCGATTGTTGTTTTTTCATGACATACTTTTTCATTAATGACATTGTTTCAATTTTGACTTGCTTCTCCTTTTCAAATGCTTCTTCGAGGGCTTTATCCAGTCGTTTCATTTTTAAATACGCATCATCCAATTTAGCCTCATTGGTTAATTCCGATGTTCCTAGATATTATAAAGAAAAAGACAACTATCAGAGTACAAAGATGTTTTAAACATGAAATCCGACAACCATCTTTATTGTTTTGATATTTTTGTTGTAAAGTTTTAAGAAAATATTGTTGTTCTGAATTATTTTCTTTTGATCCTGATTTAATTGGTGGTAAAATCGTATAGTTATTGAGACTGCTTGGTGTTCGACGAAGGCTTTCTTCATCATCTTGAATGATTGGATTGAAAGAATCGGCTGACTGTAAACTGTTTTCATCAGAATTTTCATCACTTTGATCTGATACAGATGAAACAAAGCACAGTTGATTTTTAATGAAAAATGTACAATGAATTCAAGAATTACATACAATTTTTATCCTGATCATCAGAATTTTTTGTATCAATCATATTGTTTTTCTCCATATGAAATTTATCTATTTTTCAACAATCGATGGATTCGCATTTTCTTCTTCTATCGTCGACTAGGCAACATTAAGTAGAGGTCTTAGATGTCGCTAGCATCTTTCTTGTCAAAACAGGGTTCCAGTAGAGTTTTTTTTTTTTAATGATTTCTCTTTCCTTTTTCGTAAGATCTAGTTTTTTTGCAATCAATTTTTATTCGAAATACTCTCTGTTTAAGCAGTGTGGTATTAATTAATGTATGTATATTTATTTATTTACATATATCAATGACTCTACTATGAGTCATATGGCTCGTTTTTTTCTTTTCTTGTTCTCAACCCATTTTTTATTTACATTCAGATCATTTTCTTTGAACGAAGGCTTTTTTTTGTTGCACCATTTCGTGTCTGTTCGAGTGCTCAAGACATTTCAATGGCCTCGTCAGATGATGATTTCAACAAATTGGACACATTATCAGATGATGGTTACTTAAAATTAATAGAACAATTTTATGAAAAAGTAACAAATCAAACATTCATGAAAGATTCCTTTTTGTTGTATATGCTGATCTTATTGTTAAATGTTTCTCGTTTATGTTTGTATTACATAGAATGCAAATAATTTTGCATTTCCGGATCTTGATTTGGATAAAAGACATCGACTTGTTGTGGAATTATTTACACGTTTACGTTCGTTCAATACAAATTCAATTAATCTATGTTTGAAAACACTACGTTTGTTAACACGAGAACGTGAAGGACTTGATGTAAGACTTATGACTTTGTTTTTCTCTTTGATATCATAGTTTTGAAATTTAGGCGCTAACTGGATCATCGGTGCTTGAACCACTTCAAAAATTAGCTGGTTTAGAATGTAGCAAAGTTGATGTTAATCCAAAAGATGTACAAAGTAAGTTGCAAAAGAAAAGTATAGCCTTTTTGCTTTCCATAATGTAAAGTGCAAACTAAATATATAGATGTGATCGAAGCGGAAAAGTGCATGTCGAATTTAATTTACATGAGTCCAGCAGTTCAAAAGTTTTACAGCGTTAGTGGTGTCGCTGATGCTATAACACAACGTATTAAAGAAACAACGGCAACAAAACTAGATAATGGTATAAGATTTTTCGATATGAGAATGCTATTTCTTTTGACTGCTTTAAATGCTGATATACGGTGAGGAACTTTGATTGTGTTAAAATTTTCATCTTAGAAAAATTTCCTATCTACTATAGGCAACGTGTACGAGAGAAATTTCATGGTCTTTCTTATTTATTTGAAATCATCAATCAAATTATGTTGTCGAAAAGTGAACCTGTAGCTGCAGCAGATTCAGGTTTGTTCGATATGTTGCTTTTTGCGAAAAGAAAAATTCCGGAAAATAAATTGAAAACAGCGTGCTTCAAGGGTTTTTTGAACGACGTAGTTTTATATTAATTTTCATCGTATTGTGTCAAGGAACAATTATCGTTGCCCGCATCAACTTTATCATTAGACGCGCCAATGAAAAACAACGAAGTAACGATCTCGAATTTTTACGGATGTGATAAAAACAATAGAATGATCATTAGAACTCATACGAATATGAATTTCAATAGTTATTAATCAACTGAAACTATTTATAAAATTTTGAAAAAAAAATTTATTCATAATTAGTTAAAATAGTTGAAACGACAACACGATTTTTCGTTTGACTAACTCATAATCTTATGTTTTTCTTAGAGCACATGGTATACAGTACGACAATAGAAAGTATGAGAGAAGTGTTGTCAAGCAAGCGCCTTGAACATTGTCGTTTACGATTCATTACACAGGAATAATAATATTTCATATTGGACTTGTTCGGAAATTTTAATTTTTTTTCGCACAAATTAATCAGAATCACGACACGTTTCTATCATAGCCTACTGGTGAAGTCAGAAGAAAAATTTTGTAGAAGTGATTAAAATTTTTGCAAAAAATAACTCTGTTTTCGATATGACACTGTCAATTTATGGAGCTGCATAGAATAGATATGATTGTCACAAGTGATGCATGATCTAACAGTTTTTAAAATGGACTTATCTACTTGCATATTCTGCACGAAAAAACAAACGAGTGTTTATCACGATATCACACACTTTGGAATAATCATATTCTCTCAAAATTTAGTTTCGTTCCTAACTATTTAGGTATAACTTTATTAAATGAAGATATTGATTACCTGATTGAAATCTTGAAAACACTCTATAATTTAACTGTTGACTTACCAAATCTAACACATTCATATGCCATTCAAGAAGAAGAAGAAGAAGCTCATTTAATGAGATTGGTTAGTATTCTTCGTGAATTACTATTATGCTACGGACCCAATGATGAAAAACAAATAGAATTACGAAAGTATGAAACAAATTGTTTTTTGTTTTTGACAACATTTTTATTTTTATTTGACTTTGCTAAACTATCTAGTCATATAATTAATCTTCTAACGAATATGCCAAAAACATGTTTTGAAGAATTGCTTTCACCAGCAGTATTAGAAGATGACAATGGCAATGATGAGCACAATGGAAAAAATATGGAAGCTATCAATATAATTCTTCGTTTTCTTGATCATCGTATAACAAAATCCGAAGTAAAACAAATTAACAGAGGACATTAAAACGAACATATTTTTACTGTTGTACTCTTTTCACGTTTAGGGCACGAAAAATGCCAAAGAAGCATTACTACCTGTTCTTCAACTGGTCATACTCATGTGCCAAGCAAATCGAACAATAAGAAAATTTTGTCGACAACTTATCTTACCGCCTTTAGCTGACGAAATTTTACATTTACCAACAGAAGGACAAAAACTACGGAACAAGTAAAAAGAAATACATAGATAGATCTTTCTCTGAAAAGAAAATATTCCTTTAGATTGACACGTATGATGACAAATCCAAGTTCAGAATTGAAAACTCTTTCAGCGAAATTACTGTTCGTTCTTTGTAAAGAAAGGGGTATGAGATGAATATATAGATAGATGATTGGTTTTATATTCATTTGGAAATATTTTATTTTAGTGGATCGTCTGATTAAATATACAGGATATGGAAATGCAGCTGGCCTTTTGTATGATTTTGGTTTAATTGGTCCACAACATAATACAAATAAGGAACAATATTCAAGCGATTCTGATGAATCTGATACAGAAAGTTACAGAAAAATTCGTGATCAATATGGGTAAAATAAGTTTTATTGATATATATATATATATATGTATAAAGTAATCATTTGAATCAATGTTTTTTTAGTATTGATCCAATTACAGGGCGGGCAAACCTAGTCCATCATGAAGATCCGATGAAAGATTGGTCTGAAGAACGAAAAATGTTTGAAGTTGAAAAACTTGTTAATAATTTAGATCAAGCTATTAGGTAAGAAGAAGAAAATATCTTTCATTTATTGATTTATGTTTTGTATTTTTTTTTCTCATTTGGTATAGTCATGGTATTATAAAACCGATGGTTGTCGATTCTAATGGAAATCCAGTACCAGCTGAAAGTGTTCTTCAACTTCGTGAAGCCAATTTGAAAAATATTCATCATCAAGACAATCTGCGTTCGTCAGAGTCTAGTGATGATGAAGGTGATGGTGGTCAAATAATGGCAAATAAATCAAAATAAAAATTCAATTTATCGAAACTCTAAAATAACGCTCATTTTATTTAAACAAATGCTTCTTTTGATCTTAATGTTGTCTCGTGAAACAGAAAATAAAACAATTAAACAGTGTGTGTGCGTGCGTGCATGTAGTCAGTTTTCATAAAGAGAAATGTAAATATATTATATGTTTTGATCGTGTACTAGTCATTTTATTCTTTTTTTTGTTGTTGTTGCTGTTGTTGGTTTTCTTGTGTGTTTACTTATTTCCTTTTCATTTGACATATTACATTTACATCAGCTCTAAGTTCTTTTTCTTCGTCTTTGAATCAAAATATACAAAAAAAAATGAAAAATTCGATTGCAGATGAAATGCCAATTCTACTTTTTTTTATTAATTGTTCAAATCGATTTAATAAGTACGTGGGAAACTTATGAGCTTGATTTATTTGATTTGGTTGAAGAACTTGGCTTGAGTACTAACTTTTATGATTTTATTGGCGTCGGGAAAACTGCTGAATTAAATGAAATTAAAAAAGCATACAGGTAGAATTGTTGAATTATGTTCTTTATCCTTTCCAGGTGTTCACTTATTTGCTTGTTTTGACTCTTTTAAAGAAAACTTTCGCTTGTTTGGCATCCCGATAAATCTAATGAACCAGATGCCGGACAAAAGTTTAGGCATCTTGTTGCTGTTTATGAAATTTTAAAAGATGAACAACGTCGTGCACGATACGATCGAATACTTGTTGAAGGATTACCAAAATGGAATCAACCCATATACTATTATCGACGAGCAAAAAGATTACGCTTCTGGGAGATTTTCACAATATTAGTTTTAATTTTCACTATCGGACATTACTTAGTTCTTTGGGCAATGTATTTTGAATCGTCATTAGCTATGGTGAAGTAAGATCAATTTAATTTTATGTGAAATTCTTAAGGTGTTTTTTTTTAATATTTGTTCTAGAGTGAAAAATCAGTTGATATACGTAAAAGACTAGAGAAAAAAATGAAAAAATCAAATAAAACCAAAGATATTGATCAAACAATGATTGACGAAGAAATGGCTCGCTTCGTAACTGGTAATTAGAAGAAGGGAAAAAAAACAAATAAATGCATGTTCGAAGAAAGATCAATGTTTTCTCAGCGGGTTCTGTAGCCCAAAAATGAAAATATTGATAGATTTAATTTTGATTGAACAAGTATTGCTTTTATCAAGAAGTCATCAATATTCTCTCTTCGAGATCTACTATCTTTTATGGAAGCAAAGAAAATTTTCTTAAACAAAAACATAGCTACAAAGAAATGTCCGTAGATTCTTTAGTTTTGATCAAACAAATATTTCAATGTTCTATTCATCGCAGGAACCAGGAGAGAACGGCTCCACTGTGCAAATAGAGTTCACATCGCCGGAACTTGTATTTATTATGACACAGATTAATGTGTTTGTGCTCTCACTAGTAGGTATTCTTCCTTCCGGTGTTGTAAACTGACACACCGGAAGAGAAACCCAGAAGAAAATACTGAAAAATTGCTTCACAATAATTTTCAAAAGCATTTCTCCGGAAAACATTTTCTTTTCTCCCACAAACTCCTCTAGACTGAAAAGATTTCTCTCAAGATTCATCCATCTATGTATGCAGTTAAATTTCATTTTTCATTCATTTGTTTGAAATAATAATCTTTGTGCATTGTGCTCAAATTTTATTAATATTAACACTAGAACAATTCTTTATAGGGTACGAACAGTCATCCATCAATAAGTCGATGTGACGGTGGCATTCTCTTTATAGTTAGTACTATTATTAGTTCAGGGTTAGATATCAACTTGTGGAATATACGATTGGATAAGTATATTCTACTACTCATTCCTTATTCTACTCTAAAGATCGATAATCATATATTTCTGTTTTCTATAAGAAATTAGACATTTGATTTTAACGGTGATGCACCTGTCAAATTATAATCGCGAAACTAGAAATCTTAAGCGTAATGTAGTAATTCGATCATCTGATTGAAAGAAAAGTAACATTGAAAAAGAAAAAAACAAACCTTCTATCAAGTTATCTCATGAGATTAAAAATTTTTTTTTGATTAATGTTTCTACATTCATACTTTCTCTAGGACATTCAAATATTTAAATCAATTTTAATTTTAATCTTCTTCTACTCTTTCAGTTGTTACATCACCACAATTGATTGATATATTACCTATCAAGTTTGCTAATTGTCTTGTGAATCATCAATTTTTCATACCACATTTTAAAAGCTTTCTTATTTCTATCATAAATTATCGTCGCCAATCGCCGACAAATGAGTCTGTTTCGTCGTGTGACAATATTAATGATCCGCGAACAATCAAAAAAGCTCCGGTCGTTCGAATAAACGATATCGTACCGGAAATGGCATCCAATCGAAATACACCTGTTGTTTCATATTTAACAACAATTCCATCGTCAACAGAAAATAATCAATCATTGGAACCTCGAAACTCGACTCGTCCATGGTCGGATGAAGAAAAACAATTATTATGTAAAAGTATTGTTCGATTTCCACCAGGTGCACCTCGGCGTTGGGAAAAAATTGCCGATATAATCGATCGTCCTGTATTACAAGTAATAGATATGGCTAAGCAAATGCAAAATAAAGTTGGTTCAAATAGTAATATTCTTCAAGACAGTCATTCGTTATTCTCATCAACGGTTAAGATCGATCAAAACTTAATAACCGAACGGGAACAATCCGAATCGTTTTCTGATTGGTCACAAGCAGATCAACATTTACTTGAGTGTGCATTGAAAACTGTATCGAAAGATACACCTGGCATAGATCGTTGGGAACAAATAGCAAGTCGCATACCAGGAAAAACACGTGAACAGTGTTTAGCACGTTATCGATATATTGTACAACTTGTTAAAGCTAAAAAAACGGCCTAAATGTTACAATTAAACAAGAAAAAATAAACAAGAAACAGTTATTCTTTCTTGTATTGCCATTTTATGGTTGTAGGTGCTAGTTTTCTGAATAAAAAGAAAGCGTTAATGATAAGTATATCATTGTGTCTTTTAAATGAAGAGTTGGCATTAAAATTGAAAGCATGCTATTTTCCCTTTCTTGCCATTATTTTAGTCTATCGTATGTCTTATGGTATGACAGAACGAGGACAGATGAATAGATGGATTCAATTAGCCATTACAAGAAAGTTCTCTTTTTTTTTCTTCCATTCTCTATTTCTCATGTGCATATACACGTACACTCATGTCCTCGAAATTCGATTAGGCTTCGACGAGGATGACAATGTTGTGTGTTGTTGTTGTTGCTGTGGAGTACGAGAAGAAGAAGATGATGATGATGATGGTGATGATGACGACGATGACGAAAATGATTTCAGGAAAAACGAGCGTAGACGTGTCAATTTATTGTTTTGTTTAACAGGATGTTTTATTGATGATTTTGTATTAAATGAAAATGAAGACGATAATGTGGAGAGATTAGCAGTTGTTGAGTTAATATTTGTACTATTGTCGGTCGATGATATTGCAGCTGTGTGTGATGTTGGCAATAATGATGATGAAACCGCAGAACTAGATTTAATAACGAGAGAAAGAAAAAGAAACATTAAGAATACTTCAGTGTTTATTGGATGTGTGACGTTAGCGTTTTTATATCCATGGAAACATAAGATTTCGAGATACTAATTTTTTCTTTCCTTATATAGATATGAAGATGATATCATTAGTTTTAGTAAAGAACAAAAAACAAACTTAGGCCGTTCGTACGTCACTAAGTGAATCAAAGTTGATTCAATACTTTTTATGCTATCAAAAACAGTCTTAACGAATTTCTTGGTATTATTCATGCCAAAAGAATTAACTACAAAATCAAATCATATGTTGTATACTTAGAAAATATTTATTTTTCATCATATTAAACATTCTGATGTCAGCAATGAATTATTTGTCGATTAAAGAAGACAAAGAAAGTGTATCGTTTTCTTTTTGTTTTGTTCTACGGCAGCTAATTGTCCATTTCAATATTGACAGACTTACTCATGTTTTATAAGTGGAGCCGAGTGGTTTTCATCTTCAACACCTTCATCATCTTCTTCCACAACATCACTTGTTCGATGTTTGATTAAATTATTTACTGTTGAAAATGATGTTAATGATGATGCCAATGGACTAAATGGTAACGATGGTAATGATAAATTAGTTGTCGGCTTTTCCTGTCCTGATGACGAACGTTTAAATAAACGTGCTTTTAAAGATTTTTTCATCGGTAATTCATCACGCATATATCCATGATTTGTTACACAACATGTTGATGTCGATGATGATATGTTTTTTGTTAGTGGTAAAGATATTTTCGATGTTGAATAGTATAAATGGTCGTGAAGTGGTCGTGAAAACATCCAAGAATTTTCACGATCATTTGGAGATAGAATAGCTGTTGTACTATGACTATGATGAGCCGATTTTCGATCAATATAAACAGGTATGAATACATAGCGATAGTCAGCATAACGTTCTTCAAAACGTTTTCTTAAATCTTCAGTATAAATCCATGAATTTGATGATGATAACGACGACGATGGAATTTTTCCGATTGAATTAGATAAATACTTTTGCTTTCGTGATAGATTGGTGCGGTCAGATGCTATTCCTGTCGTTGTTATCGTTGTTGCTGTTGTTGTTTTTGTTGCAGCAGCTGCAGCAACTGTGTTGTTGGCTGTCTCGAGAGCCAACAGACCATAATAGAGAACCATCAAGGGAATTGAATAGGGAATAAATTCAATGTGTCTATTACCGACTCACAAGTTTCTTCTTATTATTATTGATGCGAAAAAATGCAAAAATGTTGTTTTGTCAAATATATTGTAATCGAACTATTTGAAAAGAGAAACCCGATGAATCCAATATCTAGGATAGAAAAACTAAATGTAATATAATGATCTTTTCTTTATCATTGTCGTCTGTCATCTTATCATTTTTTGGTGAAAAGATTGTCTTTTTCCTTTGCGCTATCTCTTCTTTTTTCCTCTAGACTGCTCTTCGAAAATATAGGATGTTATCGATGATGATGATGATGATGATTGTGATTATGATGAGGAAGAGAAACCGTAAGTAACTTTAGTCAGAGCATAAGACCGTAATGGAATATTGAATGTCGAGTTGTTTGTTAAAAGGAAGATGAAGAACAAATAGCAACGAACTGAAAGAAAAAGAGACAGAGAGCTCAGTATTTTTTTCCGTTCACTCACTCAATGTCTCGGGAAAATACTAAATAACTGATAGAAAGTAAAAGAAAAAGACATACTCAGAGAAAAAAGAAGGAAGTCTTTTTTTGTGATCCGGAAAAAGGAAGAATAGGAAAGAAAATGAAAAAAGGTAAAATTAAGGTATTGTATATGAATATCAAACGGCTTCAAGCAATCAACTAATTAATCGTGTTCGCAATATTTTCATAAACATCTACAGATGTATATAATAATGTCTACGTTGAAGGTGTTCATTAACTTTTCTTGATACTTAACACATGCTTAAACAGAATCAAGGAACATAAATTGATAACAGTTAGATGAATCTGTACTGTTTTCTTATTTTAATGGATGACATATAAAAACCGTACCACAATTCAGTAATAGGATATTTCTATTTCGAACTCTTAATACACATCATATACAAATACATCTGTTTAACTTAATCTGAAACTGTTTTAGTTCGACCTCGATCGATAATATAAATAGTATGTCAAATACGATGATTTATTCTTAGGAGCGTTAAAGAATAGATTAATAGTTTATTAGTCATGCTATTTTCATCATTAAACTGCCTAATACTGCACGAAAATTATTTGTCTGTCTACAGTGTTCATCATCAATATAGGTGTTAATAATAGTAATAATGATAATAATAATAATAATAATAATACCGAAAATGACGATGAGAGCAACAACGAAGAGATAAAAAAAGAGAACGAACGAGCGAGAAAGAAATTGTCGATTCAAGCCATGACAAGCTGCTCGGAATGAATGGAATCGTTTATTGATGAGAAATAAGATAAGGCCGAGTGTACATCATTAGATGACGATGCCAAGTTTTGTTGATCCATAATAAAAAAAAATATAGATATTTTCCTGCGAAAACACATACATGGAATTTCAGCGATGTTGTTTTTACTGACATTATTTCTTCTTCATATTATTATTATTATTACTATTACTATTATTATAGGGACAAATTTTTTAATGTCTTACATGAAGCAACACACAAAAACACAACTGATAATAAAAATAAGGACAAAACGATCGATGAATAAAATACACTATGTTTCATAGAAACGAATTCGCACAATTTAGTACTAATATAAACGATTCATAACTTAAAAAATAATTCTTACAGACAAATATGGAACATCAAGATACTATTACTGATAAAAACTAAACAAATAATGGAAAGAGCTAAGGAGAAGAGAGAAATGAAAAAGAATTTTGTCAGACTATCCCTCATACTGCTTGAAATAGATCTTTCTTTTATTCATCTCGAAAATAAGGATGTATGATTAATCATTCTATTGAATGATCGAGTTTTTTATGAGATTTTGGCTACTCGACTGATTTAATAGACATAGAGAATGTTCTTATTCTATTTTCTTCTCTAAAAAAAAAGCTATATTTATTGTTTACCACTTGTAGTTCTATGTCGATATATCCTGATAATCTATATTATGAAAACACTAGAATACTATCGTAAACCAAGCTGTTAAAATGAATTCTTATCATGACATTATCGAGATGATTCGTTGTATTCATTCAGTATCGCTATAAATATCTTTGGATTTATTCACTGACAGTTTCTCTACAGATCATTTATGGTACTTTTTTGTTTTCAGGAAAATATTTTATTCTTAATCTAATAATCTATTCACTTCCTTAGCAAGAAACTTGCAGAAATAGAAAATCGGTAGTAAGCTTTAAATGGATAATTATTGTTTCGCTTAGTCTAATAAACTGTAAAAATAGATTTAAATCGAAGTGTAAATCTTTTATTATTGACTACACTGACTTAAGTACAATCGAACATTGTAAATTTATCAGAAACAATTTCATCTAATTTCCGTTTTAAGATATGAATAGATTTTAACATCATTGTACGGAAAAGCATAAAAAAACCGACGAAAAAAAAATTTTAGGGCGAAAGCATTCAAAGATAAAAGACTATTCATCGTTAAGAGAATGATTCTTATTATCGGTTGCTAACGTTCACGGAAAACGATTTTTCCATGTAAAGATACTAAATAAATGGCCGTAATTTGTTTAAATTCAACTTCATTTTTCAATTAAGTGAATCTTCTTTTGATCGAATACATTTTTATCTATGTAATGAACTCATCAGTAACAGTAATCAATTGATGTTATTATATTATTATATATATGTTATTTTTTATCTTTGGTTACACAGTAAAGGAATGTCATCTATCGATGATTGCTGATTGGTGGCAAAATGAAATTATTTGTTTACCAACCAAACCAATAAATAAAAACTTCACTCACCTTTTTCTTTTTGATCCTACTGTAAATTTGATTTGTAACTAGCCAACTAATTGAATTTATATCGTTCGATTCATCAGCTGATCCAAGCTGTCGTATTTTTACTACCATAATTTGTTTTTGCTTCATTTTTAATTGTACATTTTGTATTAATCATAAAATATCTACAGTAAATAGAAACTAATAGTGATTTATTTGCAAAATTGTGTTTTTCTGTGTTCACTCTTTCAAAGTCTCAATATATTCAAAATCAAATGGATGCTATTATACCTGTTGATACTCGTGACGTAAATGGTACGACGTGCAATGAACAATATCGTATGCTTGCTGATAGTATAACACAAAGTACACCAACCGGTGAAAAAGATATTCAATCAGTGGATGTTATTGAGCCTATTGCTAAGACGACATATTCATCATGCGGTGGATTCGATGTACAAGCTGTCTATGAAGCATTCATTGCTGCACTAAAAGAATCTCAAAATCCAAAATCACCTATTGGCACTCAAGATTATATAAATGGTTATCGAGAACTATTAAAGTAAGTTGATTGCATTGAAGAAAAATGTTTTCATCTCAATTCTATAAAAGAATAGAGAACAACATTTTCAAGACATCGATTTATATATATTGCTAATATTTTTCATAGATTTTTCGATCAACTTGGTTATGTATTTAAATTTGTTAAAGACGATGTTGTACTAAAGTTATCTATTTTGCAAACCTTTATTGATAAAGATACAGGTGATACTAAACATTATGATACTATACAAAATGCAATTAATTATGAAACAGAAAATAGTTTAATAAA
Source organism: Rotaria macrura (assembly GCA_900239685.1). Lineage (NCBI taxonomy): Eukaryota > Metazoa > Rotifera > Eurotatoria > Philodinida > Philodinidae > Rotaria > Rotaria macrura. The sequence continues at coordinate 66,498 of OENT01000040.1, forward strand.
AACAAATCCAGATAATTTTGCTCGAACTTTATTACGACTTCATCGTGCTTTAATATTTATCGAAGAATTTCTTCGAGGTTTAAGTGATCGACCACCATCGGAGAGCACGGTAACCATTGCCAATAGCGCTTATGATTCAACATTATACCATCATCGTAAGTTTTCATTGAACAAGGGTTTTGTTTCTTAAAGTGTTTGTAACTATGTGTTTTTCATGAATATCCGATTAAAAATTAATGTCAGAAAAAGAACTCATCAGGAAAAAATTGATAGTCAATCTATTACTAATACTTATCAGAATTTATCGCTCTATTTTCCCTTATTATTACTATCATTATTATTTATTAGGGGATATATAATGTTGATAGAGTTTCTTTATAGTCAGGTTCGATGACGACAGTTGCGATGACACGTATAAATCTACTATTAGAGCAAAAACAAATTATGTCATGTATTTTACATAAAAAAAACATACAGCTTGTGACAATAAGATTGAGTTAAGTTAATAGGCTTTTTCAACGAGAAATATTTATCTGTCAAAGTCAATAAATATTCAGTGAACCATCTATTCCGTTATGTAAGATCCAGAAATGATTGAATGTTAATTATCGAAAGAACATCGCTCATCTGTCTTATATCATGAAGCAGACTCTTGTTTTGATAAAGAAAAATTATCTGCAATTATCTTTGTTAATTTTTCTTTCTTTTTATTCTATATTTCAATCTTTCACACTGATTTTTCACTCCATATTATACAACACAATTAAAATAGCCGTTTTTCATGAAAGTATCAAATTTTTTAAGTTGATTTATAAACGTGAATGAAGTTATATTAAATGAATGATCAAACATGACACATGTCATCACGTTCTAGTCTCAAAAAGTATTTCTAGTTATTCAAAGTTTGAATTCAAAATGCTATTTTTAGACGAAATGGGAACAGTAGCGGAAACGTTACCCATGCGATATGTATCAATACACATTCTGTAATTTATCCGATTGACGAATATTCTAGTAGAAGAATTCCACAATCGTAATTTCAAAGATATCCTAGCATTCTATTGAAACACTCATCATTAATGTACGTCGATTCCAAAGTAGTCAAATTTAGATTGAATATATTCAACCAAATTTTCATACTTTTTCACTCTTTCGTTAGCGAATCGTACACATCTGTAAGATGATATGAATGCCGTGAATACTACTTATGAAAATACACGAAGAAAATCCATAATGATAGACATGTTTGCAGTATTTTTCTAATTTTCTTACGTTATGTTGAATCAATCATGACTTTTCTTATCTCTTGTGCAATAAGAAAGCCTATTTGTAGATAAACTCTTCAGGGAAATAAGATGGTGCACACTGGAAAGCGTCTATCGAATGAGCATACATAAGTTCAAGTATAGTTTAATAAAACACTAATAAATAAAAAAAGTGTCACATTGTATTTCGAAAGATTATATAATCATTGGTACATGTCATCATTGATTATTTATGATGAATATGTATGACTAGATTTCCTGAATCAGATTAATTTCTGTTTAGATGGGTTTTTTATCCGTACAACTGTCAAAGTTGGATTTCATGCATTACCATCACGTAAACAATTAGATGAAGCAATTTTTCATGGTCATAAATCGGATATGGTGGATCAATATAAAATATTCATAAAAGCCATCAAGCAAATTTATGATACTATCGAGGCTTATTATGCAGAAAAAAAATATTTACAGCTACCTTAAATCAAGCTAACTATTAAGTCAATCAGTATATTAACTTATATATTTAAATATTATTTTAATTATTTTTGCTTATGTCCGTCCAACAAAAATTAGTTCTAAGATCTTGTCTTCTTCTTTCGTCATTCTATTGTACCAGTTATTATAAAAAAATCAGAATGTTGTCATCAATGTATTTTTTAACAAAAGGAAAAAAAAGAAATAAATTAAAGTATGAATAATTCATATGAATGATTCTCATCTAGTTTTGTATTTTTATTTAAATATTTGCTCAAAATCCATGTTTTGTATTGTATGTGTTGAATGGTAAGAATCGAGTACTGTTGTCTTATTTTTACATACGTCGAATTAATGTATATGCATGTTTATCTTCAGTCTCTGCTTAGTTTAAAATGTCATTTTATCGGATATAGTTGAAATATAAAACAAGAAATAACTCATGACTGTATAATAATCAGTTTTGCCTCGATATGCGCGATGAGAAAGACATTGTCAATAGAACAAATCTCAAGAACTAAAGACATAAGACAACAAAAATTTCCATGTTTTCCAATATTGGATTACTCATTCGAGAAGCCAGAATTTTGACGAGCTATTTATAGCATTAAATCAATATTGATACGAAAATAAAATCTAAAGGTTAAATTATGTGGTATTCTCAATGATTAAGTTTTCTCTACTTATAGCTGAAGTAAATATTATGAATTGTTGTCTTTGCTTTGTTGCTGGTTTTTATAACGAATTTCAATTCATAGAAAAAAAAAGAAATAATGTGTTATGCGTGCCATGTGAATTGAATTAAACAGCAAAACAAAAGCGACAAACTTAAAACTTGCTAAAAAAATACCAAACCACTTGAAAATCAAAACGCAGGAATAAACAAAGAAAAAAAAGAGAAAGGAAACGAGACAAAAGCAAAAGAAGCGAATTAAAGGAAGAAAACGCCTTTGCACACATAATGTTTAGAATATATATTCAATCGATATTAAACTTAGCGGTATTTTTTCTACAGCATTGTTGTTATTAATATTGATAAGAAAAAAAAAGGAAAAATAAAAGGGATTTAAGTGGCGATAACGACGACAACAAAATACTTGATGTATGTGAATGATCAAAGTTGAGAAATGTTTTTTTTCTGTTTTAACTAACGTAAAGCAAGAGCAAGGGATAGAACGAGAGCGAAACGAAATATAAACACAAAAGAGCACAAAAAAATGTTCATCACGTGAATAATAAAAGAAATAGTAGCAGAAAACTGAAATCTTGTGATAAGAATAAACATGATCGACTAAAACAAACGCATGAAACAAACACACGCAAATAATAAATCACTTAATTATTGTTTTCTCGATTATTTACTAAGCTAAACGAAAGAAAGAAAAGAGTAGGGAGAGACAGTGTATTGATATAGTATTAAAACCGTTATATAGATAATTAGAATTAGAATAATAATTAATAATAATAATAATACTTGCTCTTGCTTAGAGTGCGGAGAAACACCGACGAGAGAAAAGCAAAATGGCGTACAAAACGAAACGACAATTATTTTGAACAATAAAACTAAAACATATCTATCTATGTTCGCATTGGTGAATTTGCTCCATGTTCTGATGTTGGTGCTTGGTTATATTCATTAGCAGCACGTTTCTTTCGTAGTATTAATATGATTAAACCGATAAGGAGGAGTCCAACAATAGCGGCAATGATAATTATTATTGGTAGCCAACTGAATCCTTTCTTAGCTGGTGCCATACCTTCAGTTCCTTCAGTATTATCGGTGGCAGTTGCTTCGTTGACTTGAGTTGAATCAGATTGTGAAGCATTTTCATTATTTCCTTCTCCTGTTTGTTGATTTTCTCCACCTTCACTGCCTTCACCGCCTTCGCTACCTTTATGAGCTTCATGATCTTCCCCACCTGGTTGTGTTTCAGTGCCTTCGCCAGATTTGTCTGTGTCACCATCCTCTCCTTGATTTGTTCCTTCTTGTGGTTCTTTCGGAACTAGAATAATCGAAAAAATATCTATCATATTAATTCAAGTACTATTCTTTGGTTTGTGTTTGTCGAACACAAGCAATCGAATGCAAAGTAAAAATCAACAGTAACAGCTTTCAAAAAATATTTTTGTTTACTTCAATCAATAATGATGTGTTTATCTTTCAATGAACCATAACGAAGTAACAATTGTTTATATTTATCGGCGATAATTTATGTAACATCATTTCTATTAGGAATGATGTTGTCTCCTGCCGTTTGTAATAATAGAGTACACTTGTATGAACTAGAGATCCGTATCGTTGTTGCGCGGGAATGATAGAAAAAGAAATAGAATAACTCGGGTTGGATCTTTTACTGACAACTTTCTTCGTTGCGAAAGTCTATCTAGGACTTGAGAATTGATTAATGTTTACTGGAAATGAAAAGAAATGCTTTGTATCAACCATGACGATTTGTATATGTCTAATTTCAAATGACATTTGTGTAAAAGAAGAAAACTAGAAACAAACCGTTCAACTAGAGTTATTATACTGATGTCTTCAGGGACGGCTTTATATGAAGAACTTTTCTCTCTGTTAATGACGACGACCGTGACCACGATGCACATGACTAATTGAAACATCAAAAGAATACTATTGTTCTTGTTCTATTCTTGTCATTATATGAATAGTTCGAATATACGTTTGATTATGCATTCGTCATCATCTAGCATGTATTGGTTCCAACGGTATATTTTAATTGTTCTAGAGAGGATATGTTGTAGGGAATTAGTTTTGAACACCAATCCTATGTAGATTCTCTTTTATCGTTAGACTGTCTTTTTTTCTTCGTACGACAAAGTTAATCATATGATTTGTTTTCACTAAAATTGTGACGCTTTATTTTACCTGAATGATGGTCATGACCGGGTTGATGTTGTGAGCCATCATGTGATTGCCCTGATGACCATGCATCTGGATCATCAACATTTTGTTGTCCATCGACAATGGATGTAGTTGGATGAGGATGTGGTTTTGGTTCTCGTGTTTTATCCACTTGACCAGACGATGACACAGTTTCTGGCTGTGGTTGTGGTTCTGCATTGTCTTGATCCGATGATGGTTGTCCGTGATGTTGTAAGGCTTGTTGAAGTTTGTCTTGATCTTGTCGTGGTACTTGATATGATGTAGTGTATACTTTTTGTTCACGAGGACGTAGAGCATCACTACCATCAGCACGTCGTACAGGTGGTGGCATTGTAAATGTACGTGTCGATAAATCAAAATTATTTTTAATTATTGCACATGATGATTGCTCACAATTTTGTGCTTCGCATGGATATCGTCCACTAGCTGTATCCAAATATGCTGATACACACGTACATGAATGTCCATTTGGTATAGCTACGTTAAATGAAGACGAAATATTTATTCCAACATATTGTTTTATTTAATTAAATCTTACCTTGTACAGCAACATGTCCATTAGCAAGTTTTTCAATTAATTGACATTGTTCATTTTCATTGAGTTTATCAACGCTTGCTTCGAATTCTTTGATATTGGGAAAGTTATTTAAAACTTCCAATGATGGTTTTGTATCTTTGATAGTTAATTTTTCTAATTTATATAAACCGTCTAATGCATGTGGATCAATATCTTTTTCGGTTGAAACAGATAATGTTTGTAAATTTGGAAAGTTTCGAAAAGCATTAGCCGGTATATTTTCTTGACTATGAATGCGTAATTCAACTAGGTTCGAGTAATTTGGTGGATGCTCGTTATTAAAATCAGTTACATAAAATGCATTGATTATCAATTCATGAGCTGGAAAAGCAGGAAAATTTTGTATACTTAATTGTGACGCCTGTTTAGCTAATTCTAAACGTCCAATGTTTCCTGTAAATGGTTGTGATAAATCTGAACGTATATCACCACCACTTAAGCGTAAATATTTTATGTTTGCACCATTGAATAGTTGTTGAAAGGTTCCACGAAATGGATACAGAGCATATAATTCTAATGAATCAGTATGTAAATTTGCAAATAAATTTGCATTATCGTGCGGTTGAACAAGTGGATTATAGATTTCTAATGCCTAATTTAAAAAAAGAACATTTTTATAAAATAGAATGTTTTGAACATAGTTTTTCCCACCATAATTTTTCGAGTGTTTGCTGGTAATTGATCGGGAAATACTTTATTGAATATACTTGGCGACGATAGACGAAGATCGGTAAATTTTTCAAACTTGATGCGAAATTCAACAGTATCGGCATCGGGTTTATATAATTGTTTGACCGGTTCGAATGTATAATCGTGAACATTTTGTTCACGTTCACCATTGATAACTAATTCAACAGATTGATACTTTTGTTTTTCATCTGATGAAATATTAATTGTTGTTGGGAGATCACGATCACTTGTACATGTTACACGGTAATATGTACATTTACAATCGAAACCTTCAATAGCCTGACACCGTTCAGGTTCACTTTGTCTACGCGATATTGTTTTACGAAGTATTGATGTTGATGATAATGTGACAAACAATGTCAAAGATAAAAACGCTATGCGCAGCATTTTATTGCGAATTCTATACTTAATATAAGTATAGAAAAGAAAAGAAGTTTGGTTTTTTTTCTTGATTTGTTTGAACAAAAAAGATTCATTACCTGAGAAAAGAAAATGTTGACTATAAGAGGAAAGAGACAGATCAAATATATATCTGCACAAATATGCAATTGAACTAACAGAATGCACTAGAATGTCGATCTTTGGACCGACTAAGAGAAATCAAATCTATAATAATGAAAAGACAAGATTAATCATTGATTTATCTAAAAAAACAACATACTATTTTCGTTTTATTGTATTGTTCGTTTATTCGAAAAAAAGTTATATTGAACTAATCTAAAATAAAAAGAAAGAAAAATGGCTGATTATTTTACGTGAGAATTATCTAAATGCATTTATATATCTGCATCTTATTAAATATATTACTATTAAAATGTCTATGCGTCTGGAAAATATGAGAAGAAATGTATGTATGTATATAAAAAGTGTGTCTACCATTTCCATTCGTTCTCTCACGCTCTTTTCTTCTTTATCTCAAATGCTTTGGTAATCATCAATGAATGAATCAGTCGCTTTCTTTTCAATACTGCTCATTTTCTGGCTCGTAGATATTAGTAATATTGCGGCGGGTAGATGACGAGTCGATTATTATTCTTAGTCGGCAGGGTGTCGGTATGCTCAGACAAAACATACGCTCTAGTACATACTGTGAGAGTAACATTTGACGTACAACATATATACACAATGTGTAGAACATGTGAAGCAATCGTTGATCAATGTAAATGAACGAAGAGAGAAAGAACGAACAGTTCAACAAAAAAAAATATATAGAAGTATCACTGAGGCATACTTGTCCTTCCTGTACATGTTCAATCAGTCTCGTTTGCCTATCGGCGAGGATGATGAAGACGCGTGGAATAGGTAAAAAAAAACGAAAGAAAATCGAAAATTCAAAGGCTATGTGTGGTTTAAAGTACAGAAGGGCAAAGGTAAAGAGAAAGAAAAGAACATTTATTCCTTTGCACAATTCAGTTTTGTAGTTGTCATCGTCGCACATAGTAAACAAAACTTTGTTCGTCAGTAATATTTAAAGTTGATAGATACTTTCGTCTTGTGTCTCATATGCTCTGCTGCGGTTCTTTTTCTGTGCTACTATCATCATACATATGTGTATATGTGTGTGTATTTTACATAATAGATGCAAAGACGAGAAGCAGAAATAGAGACGGAGAAAGAAGAAAAAAAAAGAAGAGGAGGAGGAGAAGGAAGAAAAGGTGCCGAAGTCGTTGCTGCCGCTCGATCAATTGCTTCGTTGGTGATGGTTACGATCGCTGTGGTATTAGCGATGGTGGTGTTGGCGGTCTACAGCGATTATAAACTAATATGCAGACCACGCAAAAAAAAATGTAGAAAAAGAACGATTCTTTTCTTTTTCTTTCTCTCGATTGGCAATGCCTTTATTAGCGCATTATGCGGTTTGACGTCCAAAAAGAAACGAATGCCGATTAGGCGTTTTGCATGGTAATATTGATGCTATAGCGATGGTTGCTTGTGATATTCTTTGATGATTCTCATATAGCTTCATCATGGCAATGACTTGAGAGAGACAACGAAGGACACAATATAACAAAACAACCAACGAAGAATATCTTCATATCATAATAATCAAACGAGAGAGAGAGAGAGAGAGACAGAATATTAATCTCTTGTAGGTTGAAAAAGACGTAACAATGGTGCAAAGATAGATTGACTCTTCTATTGCATCATCAGTATGTCTCATTGTGAGTTGGTGGTTTGTTTAAGTTATTGACTAGTCTAGCTATTGATGATGGATTTGTTGTCGTGGCTTGTCTCTTTGTCAAACGAAAAAAAGTATAAAAAGAAAAAAACCTAGAGATTTCATCATCTCGAGGTTAAACTAGTGCGACAATTACTTTTTCAATGTCATTCTTTTTCCTTTAGTCTCATCTATATACTTCATTTCTTTGAATTTCTTTTAAAGAAATAAAGGCACCAAGGTCGTAAAAATGTTTTCTCACGGAGACACTTCGGTGCAATCGTAAATAACATTAATAATAGATTTTACATTGAATGAAAGAAAGATTTATGACCCAACTGGTAATGCATTAGAATGATGATACACTATACAATGTGGAGAATTTCTCTAATTATAAGAGTTTAGTTCGCAGTCTTCGTCGTATATATATATATATATATATATTCAACAATGAGTACTTCAAAAGTTCCAAAAAAGAAAATTTTCTCCTCTCATAGGCTTCTCCTCGTTGATCGTTTTCGTTGACAAGTTTCTCTTTTGAATTCGATGAATCAAGCACGATACTCGAGTCGAAATATTTAAAACTGTCAAACACTTCTGAGTGCAGAGAAACGATGCTATTCAGTACTTTGATTCTCATACAACTATTTAACCATCGACTTTTAAAAAAAGACCTTGACATTGAAAAATCATTGACAAAGAGAGGCCATCAAACGAAAAAAAAAGGAAACAAATTTTTTGTGAGAATTTTTCCAGTACCCAGTGTTGACCTTTGATCGAGAAATCGAACTTAAATCTTGAAATTATAAAATATTATCATAGGTCTGGATCGTAGCATCATTCTAATGAATTACTAATTGGATCGCCAATATAATGTTCAAGAAGGTTTCATTCGATATATCATTTAGTGCTAAGATTTTTTGAGGTCATTCAGGTAGCTCTGCGTCAGTAAACATTTTCATGTATCATATAAAATGACGGTACAGTCCTTACGTTGATAAGCTTTTATTTTGTCAATACCGTTCAAAATATTAATTACCTTTATTTGCTTCACTATAACTGAGGTAAAAAGCGACCAGATGGAGAAAGAAAACCTTCAAAATACGTGCCCGTAGATTGTATATATATATGTCCTTCAATCTGCAAGCAAAAAAAGGAGAGAAAAAAAACGCAATAACCAAGAGGAAATGTGTGTCAGCTGCAGTTCTTCTATACAGAGTTTTGGTCTCAAGATACACATATACGTGTAGGCACTCAAGTATATATATGTATACATATGTATATATAGATGTATATATATATATATATATATATATATATATATATATATATTATATGTATGAGATGCGTTAGTGTTCTTATACACCATTACATTCACAATACTGGCCAGTATGTTGGCTTATCAGCTCTCGTGGATGCATTGTGTGCATGTGCCTAAAAAGAATGGAATCTTTCCCTTGTATTATTTTATCATGAACGGAGAGTGCCAGAACACAAAGAGAAAGAAGAAAAATGAAAGAATCTGAGCGAAGAAAATGACCTTTGCGAATAACATGGGTGCTCATATTGGTAGCCGATCGACGCGTCATTTTTACCACCGATGATAGAAAGCGATGATCCATTCACCTCATGTAAATATGCTGTATCTTTAGATGATTACTATTGTTGCTATTTTTTTAAACGAAGTCTGCCTCTTATCTCGATGCTTCAAAATATAACTATGTAGGAGACAAAAGAGAGAGAAAATGCGCCAAGCAAGCACATTAACGATTTTTATTATTTAGTCTTCGTAATACTATCACTATTATTTAATGAGAAAAAAAAATATATGTTGAAAATAATTCTTTTTGCTTCTTCTTTTCCCTACGATCGATCACAACGCTGTCATACAAAAAAAAAGAAACTGCCCGGAGTATGTATTATCATAGATATCTAATATGGTATACATTTTCTCTTCATCGACTTGGCTATATTTATACATACTCTCATACAAAGACTTCTCTTGGGTAATATGAGATGATGCAAGTTCAATTAATGAAAAAAAATACTTTAACCGATCCCCATATAACTATGTCAACCAATCAAATAAGATGAGTAACTTTTCGTTTTTCCCATTCTACTATGATTCGATGGAAATACATTCATCAAGGGACTTGAACGCTAAAATGCCTTCCAGATACAAAAGATAATGAAGCTACTCAAGCCTTGACTTTCACTCATAGTTATTATTCACCTCCTTCTATGCTTATCGAATAACAATAGCCTTCTCTGGTTTAACCGATCTCCGAGACATTTATCACATATACACATAAAAAATAATATGATAGATAAATCAAATGATGACGGCGGAAAACATAGAGAGCAATAGAAAAAGATCGAGAGACTCACAAACATTAATTTCTTTTCTCCTGTTAATGCTACCACTAGCATAAGCGGAAATCGAATTTTTTAATGCTAGAAAATGTTATTAAGTCCCTAAAAAAAGAAGAAAACTTCATCTTGATATGATTAGTAACAAAAAGATGTCGACTTTCTCTCTCTCTCTGTCTGATTTTTTTCAAGTGTCTATTGATAAACAAGCACGTTCCATGGTTCGCTGCTATTTCCTCTCTGCTACTCTTTTATTACAACAATACAAAAAAAAATTACTTGGATGTCTTTATGTTTCGATGCTTGATAACGAATTTATTGAAAGAAGCATTATTCTTTTCGTTCGCATTATGAAAAAAAGGACACAAAAAGAAAAAAGACCTTTACCTTCTTTTACGATGACTAAAGGGCAATAGTAACAGTTATTCAATGTTATCGTCAAACCGAAATGAAAACACAAAAAAAACTCGACCCTGACTACGTGAGAGCATGTAATAAAGTCAGACACACATGTAAATCATAAATTTCGTTATAACCCTTTGACGAGCGATGATATAAACGCGTCCCACCTTCTGTCGAATGATTGATCTATTTCTCTTATTGTACTGATACTTTCCTAAAAGATTATACCCATGTTGATCGCTATAAATGAGAACATCACACGTGCAGGATTCCAGTATTGTTGATCTAACCTTTGCATAGGATAATAATCTGGATCAAATTCTATTCTGACTGTATCATCGACATCAACAGAATTCATGAATTAAAAATTCACCTGTCAATGAGATGATCATAGTCTATGAGTCTTCACGTGTTCTCATATGATATAATAGAGAGTGAGAATCGCTGTGATACAAAAAGAACCTTGTGCCAGTGTAATTTTATAAACACATTGACAAAAGCAAAATGACTTACTTTTAACAAAATTCAAGGATAAGTGTACTTATAAACAAGCGGTGTGAGCGTAGAGAATAAGTGCGAACAAATTGACTATTGTGCACACTATGGTAATTGTCCTTGGAGAGCAACGAAAAAGAAGGCAAGAAAATCGATGTTACGAACACAGGAACGATGCTAGCAGTTAGTCACTCGCCTTCTTTTGTTCTGTCTCTGCTTCTTATTTGCGTCTATATCATTATTTTTTGCGGCTAACACGAGTAGTGACATCTACAGATGAGAGACAAACCAAACAGGCAACAGAAAAGAACGATATTGATTTGTTTGTTACATTGATTAGCAGCATTTAGTACGTCATCGGATTTAAATAAAGAAATCAGTTTTAGCAGTGCTGTATATAGAATCTTACGGAAAATAAGCTATGAGCGCAAACGATGCAATATAGAAAGGACTAATTGAGAAGTCTTACGGTTTTCTCGTACTGTAAATAATTCTAACATAAGTTCCTACTAACAAAAAGAAAAAGGAAATTTAACTTGGAAGGCAAAAAACTTTGCAGTATGAAGTTGTCAAAAGATTTTTTAAAAAGTAACCGCAACTATTCAATGAGCATACTCTTCTATACTCACTTTTCTGAGAAGTGTGTCTCCTATGTGAAGGAAAAAAAGAAACCTTTTCCATTTCTGTTCTGTTCTATGCTATTTTCCCTTCGCGGTTACTTTTATATGGCCTGAAATTCTTTAGGCTCGGTTGCTAGTATTTTTTTTCACTCCCTTCTTTTTTTGTCGACTTATACGTCAAATACAACTGTCAAGAAAATATTTTTTAATGTGCGAGCATACGAAACTTGATAGAAGAACTAAGAAAGTATGATAATAAGATGACGGGCGACATAGTGCGTAGTCTGAACAAAGATAAAAAAAAGGACAAAAAAAGTAGACGAGTAGTTGTTGAATAGAAAAAAAAAGTTTGTGTTCACCATCGAAGAAACAAAAGAAGCTAGTTCCGGAGGCTGACTTCAGCGACATTAATTGTGTAGATTTGTTTGGATCGAACACAACGATAACGAAAGATCTCTGTTTTCTTAGTCTATTTCCCCTCCAGCTTTCATCTTCTTATCCGTTGATTGTTGTTTATTCGGTATGACGAAGAGAGAAAAAAAAACCAAATTATTATGGAAGGAAATAAAAACTAGCCTCCTTTCTGGATAGATTCACAAGGATATACGGATTGAATTTCGGTGTGTGCCTTTAAGACTCTAATCATGACTAGAGCATGCAACCATATAGATGAATATATAGTATAGTCTACAGAAGATCAGACGGAAACAAAGAAAAAGGAAATAACTGTTATTGCTTTGTAAATCGATTTTTTTTCTCCTCTCGCAAGTCGGTCTCTTCTTTTCTCTTTCTGATCGAAAAAAACAGCTAAAAAAGAACAAGGAACAGAGCAGTTTCCCAAATCAAAAATCGATCGTGATGATTGATGGTCGTTCGTTCTTCCATCAACGATCGCATGTTCATTTGTCGTATGCGTGTGGGTACGTGCGTTCAGTTGCTAATTAATCTTCGATAGAGATCATCGACATAAAGAACATGATATGATGATAGATGAACGTGGAACTTAAGTAAGGGAATAACACAACAAAAAAAAAGAAAATTACCTAATAGTCACTAAACATGAATAGAAGGAAAGAAAAATATGTTGTCATCATGAGTCTTTTCATTTTCTTACTGCTTTCTGTCATACACAATAAGAAAAAGAAAATGCGTTGATCTCAACAAAAGATGGAATCGATAGTTGGGTCAAGGAGAACAATTATCCAAGGTTACTCGCGCAGAAGGATGTTTCGATTCGTTTTAAAAGAATTTCCGTTGTGCGTAGATGAATGATTTATTTTTTTTGCCTCATGTATTTCTTGAACTATGCAATCAACATATATATATATTTTTTAGAATGATTAATCTTTCAATCCTCAGACGTGCAAAACGAAAAACTCATCGCATACGTCTAGTATACAATGATAAATAGCCGATAGTGAATAAAACTAAATTGAATGAGTTTAAATAAAAAAAGGACAAGAAACAGTCAAAAAACAGATATTTATTGTCTCGAAATAAATAGAAGTGTTTTGACAAAGCTGTTGCTTATATTCATTCTCAAGAGCCACATTAGCACATTCATTCTCCATTGAAACTCAAACGATTACATGCAAAACGTGCAAATTTCATCAGAAAGTTAACTCAAGTGCAAACCATCTGGCTGTATTCGCATTATGATGGATCTGATGTCATAATCTTTCCTACATGTATACTTTAATTATATGCGCTGTTCATTTTCCGAGCGATGCTGCTCCTGGTCTTCAAAGGTTTCGATGATATCCTCATTTTTTAAGCACAAATAACGATGAAAGGATTCTAGCTTTATTTGAAACAATATCACAAGCTAAATTTGTTTTACGTATGTTGCGAATTCCGAGGTATCAATTACACATAACATCTGGGCTCAGCGTGAACAAACGAGGAGAACAAAAAAGAAGAAAGAAAAAAAATGCAAGATGTATAACAAACCTCTTGATTACGAGACATATATAGAAAGAAGCCAATCTAGCATCATCCAGTGAGAAGCGAGCAAAGTCGTTTTTATTAATGATCTAATTATGATTGAATCTAATGTGAATATGTATTTCAATACATATAAACTCGATGATGAGTAATTTCTATTCTAAACACGATGTTCTTATTTTACATTACTCGATGACTAAATTAATTTTGTTACATACATATGTAATATTTGTCAGTTTTAAGCGACTTAGTAATCGATGTGTTTGAAGAAGAAGAAGAAGAAGAAGAAGAAGAAGAAGAAGAAGAACAGTGAGAGAGAGAGAACGATAGCCATGATAGTTATGAGAACAAAGATCAATTAATCTTCTCTGCAAGATGAAAGATGCTGTTTTTCCTCTTCAGTAAATCTAGATTGTATACATGCACATAAGAAAAGACACTTACGAGTCCTCCCCCCCTCCTCCGCCATTCTTCAAACAGTCAACCTCTTGACCGTTCGTATCTGTATCAAAGAAGAGTCGATCTATCTTTTCCTTTCTCTCCGTTGCATTCATGCTTACTCTTATGTAGTTGTATTCGATGCTCGGACGATGAGAAAAAATTGTGCATCATTTCGCGACAGATAACAAATAAGATGTAGTCTATATGCAGAGCTTCAAAGAAAAAGGCGCAAGAAGACATAGATACATGTATATATATAGAAACAGAGAACATGCATAAAAGAAGAAGAGGATCAAGCTGGTTACTACCAATGCTCTTCTTTTTCTTTGTTACTTTAATTTTTTTTGGAGATGAATGCAGCTTGCTGAAAGGAATGTTTGAACAGTAGGGTGTAGACTATCGCCACCCACCAATACAATACAGTAAAGTTAATCGACCAAACGAGACCTTTCACAATTATGTTGACAACGATGCAATACATGTGTCAATGTTTGATTGTTGCCTATATATATTCCGTGAGATGAAAGTAGAAGTCTAAAGTATGTATAAGATTGTATAAAGTGATAGGTAATAAAGTATTGAAGAGAGCGTCAATTACTAATGTTGCTTCTTCAATATGTATTATTTTAAAGCAGAGACCTTCATCCAACGATGATGAACTGATAAGATAGTAAGACGACAGCGGAAAAAAAGATGTCCTTAAACATGTTGGACGATGAAAGATGTGCTATCGAAAGACAAACATTGGAAAGAAAAATTTCTCGCATATTAAGTAAAATTTATTTCAATTTTATTTATTTATGATATACATTGGCATGAGAGATACTAGAAGTAATCCTTCATATAGTAGCATTCTCAATTTCTCTCATGTTGATATAATGATTTAGAAAAAGGCAATATTAATAACGTTGTTATTGTTGATAAAATTCATACAAACATGCTGCCCATATGATAAAGTACAATAGGAAGTAGAAAAATGATCAGCTTAATAATCATGCCAAGGCTACTGGTGTTATATTATGCTTAAAGCATAATAATACTCATGATGATTGATCGACATCGATCGTTTCTTGTCGAGCAATTATCAATACAATCCTATTGCATAACTTATATACACACAGCTCCACCTGTCTTTCTGTTAGCCGGAGGTCGTCGTAGTTACTGACCTTGTTTTCTCTGCTATCTGCATATGACAAGAGACGTTATATCATATTAACCTTCAACTCACAGTTACTTGCTTAGTTCAATCCACTGCGGCAATGACATTATTCTTTATGGCGATCTTTCATTGTTCTAATATTTTTTTTTCTTGGGAAATGTATGACATTACTGTTAGGAAGATGAGCACCATGTGTACGCATAGTACTAATAGTTCGGACAACTGCACTCTAATTGAAAACATTGTCATTGAATTAATACATATTCATTATTGTTACTAGCAGCATTTCCTTTATCACATCAAAAGTTCAATGGACATTTGAACATATGTGTAAAGTCATGAATTCGATTGATCATAGAACAACAATTGTTCCTATTTATAGCAAATGGAGATGCACGTATACAGGATGACATAATGATTATTGTGATGCCACGCGTGCATCATTAAACACGTCTAGGGTCGAGTGTATGCATACATCGACTTTTCTATTATTCTTCAATTAGAGATATATGCACATTAGATCTTATCATTATTGTTTTATATCTCCAAGAGCTAACTATTCTCGAAAAAAAAGCGCAATTTCTAAAAATAGAATACTTTTTTTCTTACCTTCTCGACTGTTGATTGATCACATAAAAATTTATATTCCCAAATGATATTATCAATGAAAGCAAAAGAGAGAAAAAAAATTGTTTTCATTCCCTATAGAAATCGAACATATAAAAAGCATTCATATTTTATAGAACATTAAACAACAAAATAGTATGTGTTGGTTCTAATATTTTCGTTGTACGAATTTGTATTCATTATCAAAAAAAACTAAAACTAGAAGTAGTA
Source organism: Rotaria macrura (assembly GCA_900239685.1). Lineage (NCBI taxonomy): Eukaryota > Metazoa > Rotifera > Eurotatoria > Philodinida > Philodinidae > Rotaria > Rotaria macrura. The sequence continues at coordinate 82,835 of OENT01000040.1, forward strand.
CAGGATTTGCATGAGAGAAAAAATGTATAAGCCTGCGTAAACCTTTATAGACGACGACAATGATGATGATTGTGCTAATACTAACTAAAGGTCATTCATCATCATTGTAATCGTCATATATGCGCATACACATACACATACACACATCTATGATTATGCAACATAACAAAGAAGAGCCATACAAAAGAAAACTTAATAAATCACTGATTGAAAATATCTGTTCAAGGTAAATTCACGAGATTGTAAAAACATATCGACAAAACAGTAAAAATTTTGTTTCATGGAATGCTCTGCCTGGAATCAACAAAAGAACAAAAAAAACACTATATATTGAAATCACATTCATCAATCAATAACAATGGTTTGCATTGCTCTTCGATGCCATTCGTTGACAATGGCACGTTCCTATCACTGAATACAAGATTAGCATATGCTTTGATTGGTATATGTTTTTGCTGTTTGACAGAAATTATTGATGTTGAACCAGACAATTCTATTGAGGATTGTCGGAGACTTGAATGCAAATAAGACAAAATAGATTTATCTAGATGAAGAGAAAAAAAAACGCAAACAACAAACAATGATTGGAATGTTATTTGACAAATGTTTCTTACTATACGAATCCATCGGTTGTATATCATTGGATTGCGTATTCGTTTTTAAATAATTAATTAAAATCAAACCACATGTTGTTATTGAAAATCCAACAAGACATGCAACAATGTCAACCAATAATAATGCATGCCATTCACGAAAAAGTATACCTGATGTAATAAGAACACAAGTTGTAAAAAGAACATAGTAAACAGTTGTTACAACTGGTGTTGAGAACAAATCCAATGCTCTATTAAGATATATCATTTGTGTAAGAATACAAACAATAATAACGATTGCACATAAAACTGTTAACCATACTGAATACGAATAATCATGAGTGAAAGATTCCTTTAATCCAGTGCCAAGACCTTTGCACGCTGTAACAGTAAAAGCACCCAGAAGAGAACAAATTAAGATGTATATATGAACATATTTCGAACCAAAACGTGGTCCATAATATATGACAAGACATAGAATTGCAACACATGTCATGCAACAAAAGACAATAAATTCTAAAGAAACTTTTAATGGAATGAAATTTTCAAGTTTCTATACCAATGTCATCGTACCCGTTGTAGAAATTCTACAGAAAAAATCAAACAATGAATTAATTTCAATGTCTTTAGGTGCATGAATTATGATCACAATGGAACCAAATATAGTGAGAAGACAACCGATTCTACCAAGAGTATTTAATTTTTCATCCAAAAATCGAACAGCCAATAGAGCACTACAGTTATACGATTTTAAATCATATAATGAACAAGTGAAAAATGATTACTATTATGATAATATACCTAACTAGAACTGAAAGTGCGCCTAGTGGAGTAACGACCGATGCTGGAGCAAATCCATACGCTGCAAAATTGCACAATTCTCCGAGTCCCATAGTGGCCAATCCAGCCCACCATTGTAGTTCAAGTAAATATCCAAATCCACCTGAGCCTACATACATTGTGTTTTGGCTTTATGTGAAACAAACAAAACTTTTATTCTGTTGATTCACAAACCTGCTCGAAGAGATCCATTAGAATTTTTTAAATTAATCAAACCTTTCTTTTTCAAAATAAAACTTGAACCGATAAATATACTTGACAAAAGTGCTAACAAGATTCCGATAAAAAATTGTTTTGAATCCAAAGAATCTAATGGAACATTCAGTACTGTCATTGGTGCAGTCACTTGCACGTTGTTCGTATAGTCTAATATAGATATATTTATAGTTGAAGCAAAAGAAGGAAAATCATGTTCTATTCGAATTGAAAGACATTTACTTATTTTATGTGTCATGACAAACTGAAAATTTTTGTATCTAAAAACTAGAAACTTTTACATGAATTTAACTTGGCATAACACTGCGAGAATAAAGAAGAGAAAAGACGTACTTTCTTTTTCCAATGGCTTTAAATAAGACGCAGAACGGACAACAAGTATATTTATTCAAGAAAAGGGACGATCATCACCTGATGTCTGATTTCTTTCTTTACTTTATTTTTTTTCTCATCTTTCACATCATAATTGGAAAAAAACAACGTCAAGGTATTACTTGATGATCACCCCATCACCTAATGAAAAAAATAGTCCCTAACAACACATTCACACATGCAAAAATGTGAGACAGAACAAAACATAGTAATAAATGAAAGCAGATAGTTATATGTCATACAAAAGAAAAATCGTTTCTGTTTATTTTAGTGTTTTTTTTCCAAGAATATCAATAATAATAAAAAAGAAGAAGAAGAAGAAGATGAAGAATAAGACGATCAACATCATCTCAATATGAGATAGAGAAAAGAAAGAGGGCAGCGAAAAATATAATTCCTGTTTCCAAAGAGGCAAAAACTGTTTAGTTTGTTGTTGTTGTTGTTATTATCGATCTAATATGGTCAGGTAATAGATTATTTTGATATCTATCCCACATTTTAATAAAAAGTTCTTCTAAATGTTGTGTATATAATGTGGTATTAAATAATGGACTTGTTAAACGACGTGACCAAACTTTGGCTCGAATAGATTTCAAATAAACTGGATCATTTCCCAGACGAACTGCTATATTTTCATAATCATCATATGTTTCAGCAACTATTTCAGGACAACCAATAGTATGTAATAATGATGCACCAACACGTGAGGCTAATGTTTCAAGTGGAAGTGTTACCATCGGTGTACCTATTCAAATAGAGCGTAAAAGAAAAATTGATGTCAGAAAAATTTTTAGTTGATTGAAATCGATCAAGAGTTTTTATTGTACAAATGTATTTATTGAAGGTTTCAGTTACATTCGATATTCTCCTTCAAAGGCTGACCTTTTCTCTTCATTTTCAATAATTCCTCGCAATTTAAACTTCATCTGATAGTGAACCAGCACGTGCTAGTGTAACTACAAAACGAAGAAATATGATACCAAACACACTTAGTATTATGTCCCACAGCATTTTTAAACATCCTTGTAATATACATATAACACCATTCTTTTCTTTTATGCATACGTATAATAAATCGCATATTGAATACATAAAAGAAGACTTTCTTCATATTGCACTTATGGGTACAATTCCTCAAATCGAAGACAAAACTCGATCAGATTCGATTGTATAGAATGTGGTTGTCATGAAATAGGAAAACAAAAATAAACACTGACAACAAATGACAGAAAAAAATGTTGTCTCGTATTTTCGGAGCAATTACATAAGTCTAATTAATGAGTTTTACTCGAGACATACTACACTATTATATGAAATAGATACAACAGTAAATCAATCTTCAACTAACCTGCCCAAAGTACATCCATGCCAGTTGTATGACCATTGCATAGAGGTGTATCAAGACAAACATCAGCTAGTTGTCCACGTCGAACATGTTCTTCTTTTGGTGCAACATTCGAAAAAATTAATCGTGACGAGTCAATGCCATGTAATTTTGCTGTTTGTATTATATTTTCTTCTCCTGCTGATGGAAAACGTAGAAGCCAAATTACACTATTTGGTACACGTTTTAAAATCTGAAAAGAATGACATGCGGATGAAAAAGGATTTTCTTTTTATCGAAAGCAACACTGCGAAACTAACATTACACCAACAACGCATTGTTTTTGGATCAATTTTATATAACTGATTGAAATTACAATAGACAATAGCATTTTCTGGTAAACCATATTGTGTGCGTGTTGTTAGTAAAACAGTTTGAGGAACTTCTTCGCCTGTCGCTGCCCGACAACTTGTCTATTTTATTCAAATAGAAAAATGATCTATTGTTATAAAACAAGAAAAATGCTAATCTTCATCAGTGTTTACCTGTAATGTTGTTGTACCATTTTGTGCAACAATACCATTAATACTAACTTCACTGTGGCCTTGCTGTAATAACTGATGAACAACCGTAGCTTGTGGTAATTCAACGAGTGCAGTAATTACTTCTTCTTTACATTTTTTAGTATTTGTTTCACTATTATCGTCATCATCGGCTGTCGAAACTTTAACTGTTATTGTCTAGACGAAACGAAATAATAAAATGAATGAATTTTTTTCTGATAATGTCAAAAAATACGAAATGAAAACAAAGTAAAAATGAGAAACAATAGTTCTACCTTAACATCACTTCTTTCAAGTATGGGTTTTAAATTTGTAGCATTAACAATTGATCGATTATCAACTGTTGTTATTGTATTACTGTTATTATCTTGTTGGCTTTCAATGATAACGGCTTTTTCTGTCATATGACGAAACATATTTGCATGATCACCAATAAAAAATGTATACGGCATATAGGCTAGTTTTTCAGAATATTGAGATGATAATGATAACGGAGATGTTATTTCATCTGTGATTAAATAATCCATATAAGGTGCACCAGATGTATTTGGGTAACCAAGCCACATAACTTGAATGGGTGCTGGACGTAATGCAAAAATTTCATTACGAGCACCACGCGTATACCCATTCAGATTAACTAATATATGAATTCCATCCGAATGAATACAATCGGCCTTGAAATGTTTAAAAAAAACCATGGATATTAAAGTCATGTTAAATTTAGATGTAATTAATTTGACTAACACTCTGCTTAACGGAAATGCTTGTTCTTTTTTTGACATTCTTTAGTATGATATACAAGACATAATAAATAGGATATGCAAAATTCTTACGAGTTTATTATGATATAAGAGTGAACATATAAATAAAATATTCAATCTACATATATTAAAATCGCTCGATTCTATTCTTGTAGTCTTATACTTCTCTATCGATGAGAAAACTCACGTTGCTGATAATTCGTCAAGATTTCTATTCGATTGAAACAAGTCTAGAAAATAGGACGAGTAGACTGTATCAAATTCAAGTTTCATTGAAGAAAAGTGACAAGTATTCAGCTATTGTCTTCTACGATCGGTTTATTTATTTGTTAGAAAAATGAACAATTAGATTTGTATTTTTCTGATAGAGTGTGATGAGTCTTTCGAAGTCTTTCATGAATCTTTCATATCCATATTAGGGTTAAAAGTAACATGCCGGTTGAATAGATCAAAGTATTCTTTGTAAAAATTGATGTAAATCTTATGAAAATTATCAAGTTCATGATTTCCCTTGTTTGTAACAATTGTCTAGATTTCTTTAAGTGTCTAAGAAAATAGTCTTACCGCTTGTCCATTGCACGTAATCGAGGATAGATCCTGGAAGTGTTCTGCTTCACGTTCAATTTTTGCACGAAATGCAGTGCCATCATCGGCACTTAACGCATAACAAAATATTTCTACGCGTTCACGATTATGTAAACCCGGTATACTTTGCATTAAATGTGCTGTTGGATGATTACAAAAATCTGAACTCACATAGCCTATACGTAAACGACCATTCGTTGAAGTTAAATCTTGTGAATAATTAAATAAATTTTTATGTAATAATTGAATCTAGACAAAACAGAAGAGTAGAACATAATGATGAAATTTTCAAAAGTTAACAACGAAAAATATAAACAGTATCATAAGTACTCGTTCAAGACATAAAAGTGCGTGTCGAGTAGCAATATTCCGTCGTTGTTCTCCAGTCAATGGATACAACATACTATGATGTGGATGTACACTTGGCAAACGATTTTTCTCCAACTGTTCTTGTATAATTGAACATATTTTATTTAAGCGACTATCATAATCATTCCAATCACAAATAATCTGATAATAAAGAATTTAAGATTTTATGTATAGTACGATTTCAGGAAAAAAACATAAAGAAATTTTCCTTACCTGTAAACAATGAGCTAAATTACAAAAAGCATCAGGAAAATCTGGCTTTAATTTTAAAGCAGTTTTATATGCTTGTATAGCGTCAATGATATTTCCAGTATCTTTATGTATTGATGCTAAATTTGAATGCGCATCTGCAAACGATGGATTTATTTGTATAGCACGTGTATAACATTGTAATGCACCTTGTATATCCCCTATTTCTTTTAATGTATTGCCAAGATTTGAATGGGCATCAGCAAACATTGGTTGAATACGTATGGCTTCTTTGTAATGATTTAATGCATCATGTAAACGACCTTGTTGCTGTAAAACTGATGCTAAATTTGAATGTGCTGCAGCGAAATTCGGTAATATATCTAATGCACGCTTATATAAATTAATTGCATCATCGATTTGACCTTGTTCACGACGAATATTGGCTAAATTATTGAGAGAATCAGCATGTGTTGGACATTGACTAAGTGCTGTTTTATAACATTCTTCAGCTTCAGAGACCTAAAACGCAATATAAAACTTAAATAATTTGAAAAATCTTTTTCTTTTCAATAAATTCAATGCTAATTGATATTATCAATTGTATTTTAAGTAAGCTTGTTACGTAAATGATCAGTTTTAGTACTGATTAATCGAAGAATTACAGTAGAAATTTGTTAATTAGTATGGACACGGATCGTATTCTGTTGAGAATCACATGATAGTGTTCATTAAACGGACTCGAAATACAATATAGGATTTATTTTTAGTTAATGATCCTGAGACACTAATGATGTGTCATAATATTGAAGGACAATTGAAGCAATTAGCACTTCACTGTTAATATCTGCAGCCGATGCAAAACATTATGTGCATCATTATAGCTTCCATTTAATAGTAATCGATCTGTGCCATAGCTATAGTTGAGACTTAATGTCTTTTTCTCCTAAAGAGTTATTTTCACTATTCAATCTATTCGTAAATAGAATCACAAATAGCCATAAGCATTAAGAATTTTAGTCTTGTTCTTATGTATCAACAAAACAACAAACGAGTTGTTTCAATTAGAGTGTATCGATTAAAAAGTTGTTACAGCTAAAACGTATCGAAGTCCTTAGTGATAGTTTTACTGAAGTTTTCTAATCAAAATCAGATAGACAAAATATTCTTCGCATATTTTAGTATTTGTTATTTTGATCTAATTATAGATCGATATAACTTATCCTATTCATGTTTAAACAAATGGCATCGAAACTATAAATTAGCATAAAATATTCGTTTGTTATCAATGCATTACATCATCGATACACGATTAATATATGACACAAGAGAATAGTTACACAGATGAAATCCTAGTCATGTTCTATTGATCAATAGTCATAAATATAGAAGCTCTGAAAAATTCAACGAATTCTTCAATAACTAAGACGTGATTTCAAGTTGAATATTACTATTGAAACTTTTATAGATTCTTCATATCTACAGCATAAATTATTTTTACTAGTATCATTTGTTCACTGATGTAAAATTGAACAAATGCATTGATGACGATAAAAAATATCTATCATTAAAACAATTCACTAAGATGTCATAGAACAAGTAAAACCAAGTGTTTCGAAAGTTTTTCCGTTTTTGCTCAAATCTATTAGTTGACAATTATTGTTCCATTCATACATATATCAATTAATTTAGTTCTTCAATTATTAATTACTAAACGCTGACATACATGAGTGGGGCCACAATCAACACTATAATGGAGAACGATAGACTTTTCAAAGAAAAAGCAAACTTGAATAAACATTGGAAACTGTTAAATTACCAAGTTTTCCACATTTTCCGTACATATTACAGGAAAACTATGCCATTCAACAGAATGTAGTGAGTAATGTCGAAAGGAAATATGTCGAAAAGGAAAAATGTCGAAAAGCAAGATGTCGAATAGTATAATGTCGGAAAATTTGCAGACGGCAAGGATGAAATCCTATTTGAGTTGATATCGTAAAAGTGGTCGAATGAAAACAGGACGAGCTGACAAATAAGCAGAGGGCATGAGGCATAATTGTTAAACATAATAATAACATATGCCATTTCTAATACAATATAAAGGAACCGTTTCCAAAATAAAATATAAGTAGAGATAAATTAATCATCACATTTTCTGATTAAAAAAAGAACAGTTGCACAGATTAGAACTTAAGCTGGTTATGTTCAATTATCAGACTAATTGATAAGAGAGTGAAGAGTATACGCAAGGATATCTGGCTTTATAAATACTGTGATATATCACATTTTTGACACTCATTCCTACTATTATAAAACGATGTATAACTACAAATGATGGACTAAAAACCGAAAACACATTCTGTACAACGTCGTTTTGATAGACTTGTTGACCATTATGCAAATAATGAAATCAGTCTTGAAAAATATTCAAGAGTTATCGTTTGTAGGCGCTAAGGATAAAAGAAAAATAAATAAAAAAATATTGATTGTTAGATATTTTCTTGTTAGATAATTCTTCATATAAAATGATTAAAAACATAGTTTTCAACATTTTGCCTTTCGACATTTTATTTTTCGACATTAGTCATACATACCATTCAACATATATTCAATTGGATTCTTTAGTGAATAGACAAATATTGCCCCATACTCTCTTGGCTTTCATTTAGTGCTATCCGGTTACATGCGCTTTTAGTCATTCAAACAATGTTTGATATAGTAGACGATGTTCGAAAGTAACAGTTCTATCATGACCATTAACATAGTTATAAGTCGATTCCCATCCCTCTAAAACTGACTATCGGACAATTGACTAGTTTGATCAAAAGAATTGAAATTCATATAGCCAATATGTTTACGACGCAATAACTGATCTTCTTCCATTGTTTGTTACCACTAAAACAATGATTTCCGCATTCGATATTCGTCGTTTGTTTTCTCTTTTTACGAAAAATTTACAATTTCGTAGTTTCAAAAATTCAAATTAGCATATTTGAAAAAAAAACTTACCTATTACTTCGAAATTATAGAGTAGCGCAGCTAGCTGCTAACATTCATTAAACAATCGAAAAGATAACGTCTTCATCTTCATAGCTGATTGTCATGTCTATAATTTTTTTATAAGTTAATCATTTAGATTCTAAGCACTCTTCTACATTAATATCAAGATAAAAACATAGCAATAAATAGATAGATAATAATTAATAATGAAATATTACTTGTCCTACTTCACACTTTCATTTACAGTCTAATAGTAGGGGTTAAATGTGATGAATCTAACATTGTATAAGAAATTAAGTTTGATATAAATTTTGAAATGTCAACAGTCGATCGAGTAATCGTGATATTTAGTGACAATTATAGATAGTTCATGGACATCGTAATTTGCTGATTATTTCAAGACATTTAGTTGCAAATAGGCTCTTTTCTACATTCAATGTTATACAACTATTCGTGTTTCCTTATTGGACATGCATCATTTTTCAGTGTGTATGAATATATTTTAAAAACTGGATAAGCTATCTCTACAAAAATGCATACGAATAACTCGTTAAACTTCATATGTAGCATGAAGTAGATCTCAGAAGAATATTTTTGTCGATTTGCAAGATTATACGCTAGAATAGTTTGTCTTCCAAGAACAGTTAACATAATGAGGATTTTCGACAGTTCTATCGAAGAATTCTATTTATTAATAATCAACAAAAAATCGCTCATGAATCAACAACAAATATCTCTATTACAAACAGTAATATTCGTTTGACCTTGTAATTCCTTTGAGAAACAGGGTGTGGAAGGGGAGACACAATGAACAAGTCTGAAGTTATTAATTTTACTATGAGTGTTCAAGTTTGATTTTCACATGAATTTTTAAATGTCTTTTGATGATTTCGAGCGTATGGTTTTTTTTTGCATATCGCCATATCTTTTGTTTCAAGAAATAAGAAAAAAAAGTCTTTTTCTCATTTTTTTAACGGAACTGAATTGATTCATTAAGGATATTGTGCTCACTATTGATGCGTAAACATTCTTAACACCATCAATAAGTATTTCGTTGAAATGTCATCGATGTATATTAACTCTTTCACACCGTAATAAACAACAACGTACAATATAGTCTCGGATTTTCTGTGATGTATATCAAAATGTTGAACATATTGGAATATTAAGATAGTTAAGAAATGACTTAAAACTATGAAATACCAGTGATTAGAACTATCGATCATAGAAAATAGACAAGTCACTAATATTTAATCGAATTGAATCTAGGATAGATTTTGTATAAATTTTTTTACGCGACGCAAAAGTTATTCATAATATTTGATTTCTTCTTATTAATCATTTAAATAAACGCCTTCATTAAGCCACAAAAATGAATTATATGGCAAGTACTCTAGTTTGACATAAGGTAAACAATTCGGCAGCTGTCTACTTGAGCCATACATATTTTTCTCTTTAATCCGAGATTCTATGCTGATTTAATATTGAATTTATTCTCCAAATTCTAAATAGCATGACTTCGTGAAGAATACTAAATTCAAGCGAAAGAAGAACAACCACTCTCATTATTGAACTGTCTATTATTTGGCACACGAATCATAAAATGAACTATACTTCTATTTTATTGACGTTCATAAATGATTTCAATGACGCCATCAATGAAAAAATGATCATTATGAGAAAAACATCGATATTATCACAATAATAATTTAAATATGTATTATTTAAATATTGATAGAATTAAATATCGTGTCTTGAGTTTCTATCAGAGTAACATAGTCATGAAACTGATAATTAAAATCATCCTTCTTTTAAAATTCTGTGCTTGAATGAATTTCATAAGAAAAGATATACAGATGTACTAACCTTGCCTTGTACTTTAAGAGCATTTGCTAAATTACAATATGCATCTGGAAAATTTGTTTGTAATTGAATCGCACGACGATAGGTTTCAATGGCTAAATCAATCAGACTAAATGGAAAAGAAACGAGTAAATAATTGAAATTGAATATAAAACGAAACTATTTTTCATTCGTTTTTAAATTACCCCTGTTCATAATAAGCACAGGCAAGATTTCCATGAACGATAGGATGATTCGGTGAAAGATTTAAAGCACGCAAATAAGCTGTCACAGCCCTAGAAGAATAAAACATGTGCTATTGTTTGCATTGGTTTCAGTACAAGACAAGCTACCGATCGAATATTCGTGCTTCTTTTAATACATTGCCTAAATTTATATATCCATCAAGAAAATTTGGATCGAGAGCAACGGCCTGAATAAGAAAAAAAAACAACGTCTTATTACTATGAACGTGAAATCTCGATCATAAGTAAGTATAACCTTTTCGAAATGGTGAATAGCTAACCAAATTTCACCTTGACAATTAAATATGCAGCCTAAATTACTCCATGCAACGGCAAATGTTGGTTGAGTTTTAATCACTTTCAAATAGCATTCCTAAAAGTTGACGAAAGATTAAATAAAAAAATATGGTCTTTTATTTTCATTTAAAATATTTACTTTTGCTTCTTCTATATAACCAAGTGCTTTTAATAAATTCCCTAGATCATTTCGAACACCATATAAATTCTAGAGAAAAGAAAAAATGAACAAAATCATCCGGAAGACATTTAAATAAACATACGGGATTATATTGTAATGCTCGTAGATAAGCACTTACAGCACCTTCCATATCTGAATTAGCAATAAGAGCAGCTGCATAATTGATACTAAATTATGGAGGAAAAAAAACGATATTGATCAATCGAACAACAATTTAAAAAGAATTCTTCAACGTACTATCCATCAATAAAATCCGGTTTCAATTGTAATGCTTTAACATAATGATCGAGAGCTAGACTTAGAAAACCTTTTTCTTTGTAGGCATTCGCTAAATTTGAATGAGCTTCGGCTAAATGTGGATCAAGTTTCGTTGCTAAAAGACTGTATTGCATTGATCTATGAAACAAAATAGAAAACAAAACGAAATATACTTTTGAGAACAAAGAGACTATTGAATGTATTTATTACTGATCATAACGACGCATTTGAAAATAAATCGAACTAAGTAATAATAGTAAACTTGTATTATCTGGTTCTTGTTGATATAATTGAAGACAATATTGTTCAGCACGTTCGTAGTTTCCATTTTGATAATCACGATTAGCACGATCTGCAATAACTGTTGAAAGAAAAAATTCCAGATTCAAATATGTTCTTCGTAAGCATAATTTCTTTTCCTTTTTACTTTGAAAATCGGTTAAATTATTTGGAGATCGTGAATAACTATGATGATGTCTTTGATTGGGACTAGATAACATTGACGGTGATGACGATGTTGTTGTATTTTTAATCGGTGATGGATTAGGTGATGGCTCTAATGAACAATTACATTAGAGTTACAAATAAATATGTGAACGTAAATGTATTTATATATATTTTTTAATTCAAAATAATTTACCAGTTTGATTATTCATGATAAGGTGAGCTGTTCGGCTTATACCTCAGTAGTCATCATTATCAGAATGAAGTCTATCGATTGATATACACATAGATATATAATCTTCAAAATAAAAACAAAATAAATAATTTCCAACCATTCATAATTACATTTACTCCATCATAGGATGAAGGAATAAAAATTATTAGTTGATTGTCAACAATATAGCAATTTACATGCATGCAATGAGTTTAGGTGAATCATCTGTTATACAGATGTCACTACAAGATTGACGACTTCAAAGAATATCAGATGAGACGAATAAATGATAACTATATCATTTGAATATTTTTCCGGTGTTATTTCTTTAAGATCTGTAATACACAGTGCAGGTTAAAGTAAATGGCTGATTGTATTTCGAATAAACATTTTCATTTACATCGATACATGACTATTTATTTCAATATTGAAAATAAATGCGCAATTTAAAGACAATCCTGCATGCAATAGTACTTTTTAACCCCCGATGAATCTGTTACTCGTATAATAAATGGCTTCGTGTCTAGCAGAATGAAAAGTAATCGTTGTTGAAAGCTGTATTTTTTAAAGTAAAAATGTGAGTTGTGTATACTCTCGCTGTTGGGTGCTTCCTGATGGAAAAACTTTAAAGAAAAGTTTCTTAAAACCAATGCTACCGAGTTATTTCTTCTAAATTAATTGTTACCCGTGATGACGAATCAGTTTTGGTTTATGCGAGAATTTTCGAAATAAAAAAACTAGTTACATAGAACAAAAAGTCGATTTCGTTTTAAAAACTCGAAAAATCTAGTTTTTCCTTCATTGAAATTCTAGAGGCTATATTACATATTCGATATAGCGCACAATATTGCCGTCTGTTTTCCAGACAGTGTCCTATACATAAGAGAATCGAGACAAGAAGTTCGTTCTTCGATATGAATTGATAGACAGTGTGGTATTTGAAGTTATCAAACACAGCTGTTCATATGAAAAGGAGAAGAAATCGTGTAATTTAGCATTAGTTTTATTTTAATACACGTGAACAATCATATCAATGAACAAGTCCAATGTAGAAACATTATCTAGACATGAAGATTTAAATAAGAGCAATAAAAATTTCTTTTGCGGTTATCTGCTTTTTGTTTCAGGATATTTTACTTCAGAATGTCTGCTCGTACTTATTTTCCGCCCCACAACGTTAAAGTGGATCATTCGAATTTCGCGTTCATGAAAAACGAACGTTACTCAAAAGAGCTTTCAATCAGTTGAACAAAGTTCTACAATGAAGAAAATATTTTGTTTTTTTCTTCCTTTGTCACTTGATGCTCTGCTTCTAGATGTTACATTCCAATAGTGTACAAGAAATGTGTATTGTCTTAAACATAGCTCTGATACAAGAGCCATCGATGAAAACAAGGATAAACTATACAACTCAAATTGATAATAATCATATTATTTCTAGAATAAAATAACTAGGCAAGAATAAGTTTCTTTTTCAAAAAGATGATTCTAGTTTCTAGGAAATTTCGAATCATGGCAATTGACAAGAAATAAAAAGTTCATCGAAGTATACAAGTATAATTCAAAGTTCAAAGGAATCTTGTTTTCTTTCCTTTATGCGACAAGTCATGGATTGTGTTGAATAAGTGTTCGCAGTTTTGACAACATTGAAAAGGCTACGTAAGTTACGAAATGTTTCTCACAGTCTCGCTGCATCTAGAAAACTCTGGAATGAAATTCTATTGGTTACATACTAGTAACGAATTTTATCGAGTTAGTCTTAACTCTTTCGAGATTGATGTAGTTCATTTGCTTGATCAAAAATTCATAACGACTTGAAATCATTTCTTACAAGTGGTAAACTGTTTCATCTTTTTTCTATCTGAAGTCTATCACTAGCAGTGGTGGACTCAGAAAATCAGTAAGTCGGCGACGCCCATGTTCAAATATCGGTTTCAGTCGCCTATTTGAGGCAGTACGACTCGTTTCTATTTCATGTCTGCTGGGAAAAATCGAAAAACAAATTTCGTAATTCGATGGCCGCTACAGTAGATCCATCAGTGATCACTAGCTTAGGTGGTTCTTATGAAAGAATAAATGGTTGTTAAACTGAAACTTGAACTCCCTGCTTTACTACTTTATCGATATTCGATCGCGCACATTCACCTGAATGATTTATTATCTTTCATATTCAGTTATGGGATTCAAGAAACTATTATGTAATCAACTGTTATACAAATTACTTTCTTTTAAACAATAAATTTAACTCTTGCTATACTTTGTGAACAGGGACTCCAATTAAGGGGGGGGCTGTGGGGGGGGCTAGCCCCCCACAAAAATATAAGAAGTAAATTTTGTTTCTGCGAAAATGTTTTCACTATTTCTGGCAACTTAAACATTTTCAGCTACATTATCGCTATACACTACCCATTAATACGTTTCCGCTTGAGTAAAATTTTTTGTTTACCACTTGATTATTAAAAGAACTTTGTCGTACCACAGTTATTCTTTATTGTTTGTGAATTCGATATTTAAATTCTCATTTCTGTCAGAATATTTCTTTAAAATTTCTTCTATAATATCAATTCATTGTATGTACTGTTTCTGCCAGACAATTTATTCTGTCTACTTCCCCTATCCAAATATCTGTTCATTCTATCTATTGTTTCTGCCATAATATCTGTTTGTTCTATTTGCTGCCTCTGCATGAATATTTATTTATTCTATTCACTTTTTCTGCCAAGATACGTATTCATTCTACTTATTGTTTCTGCCGAAATATCTATTTGTTTTGTTCAAAATGTTTTAAAAGCATTAGATGATCGTTTTGATTCTGAAGCAAAGTAACTGATTCAGAATTTGTGCATATGCTCTTCTCCTACAAAAGTTTCACCTTAAAGAGTTAATCAGCAAACCGTTAATAACCAAATACATATCTCCTAACACATACGTACACAAGGGTGTTGATGGAAAAGTGTACGCAGGAACTGATAAGCCATTACTTAATATACAATATTTAAAGGATGATATCTATGCCTTCCTAAAGATTGTTGAAAATATTACTTCGATTCTATCAATACTATCAAGACTCGCAAAATTTGGTAGTGAACAATGCCCAGAATGGTTTCGATTGTATCAAATACTTGGAACATTTGCAGTTGGTTCGAATGAACCCGAACGAATGTTTACTGCTCTATGACCGTTAAAAACCTGGTTAAGAAATTGCTTAAGTAATACAATTGTCGAAATATTATTGAAGTTATCTATAGGGGTGGCACTTTTCCTTTCGTTTCTAGGGAAAGTTAAACTTTCCTTTTGAATTTTTAAAAGTATTTTCTGAACTGAGCAGCATCATTTGCATTATTTTCTTCCATAAAATATGAAAAACGGTAAAGAAAGTATTCGACTTTGCTCTTTTCTAAAGAAAACTTGAATGTTAAAAAGCTTTCCTTGCCCAAAGGAAAGTGAAAGTTCCACCGTAGTTATGTACTCTTGACATAGAATTAACAGATGATACAACAGATTTCATTGTTCAAGATTTCATTAAAAAACCCAGGACGTGCGAAGTCACGAAAGGTAACATTATTTTTTCAATCTAATCAAATGAACCTGAGAGGGTATGAGTTTTGAAAAGCTTTTTGCAATATTTTTTTTTGATACATATTCTGTTTTTACTTGCTTTTAATAAAGACAAACTTAGAGTATGATATTATGAAATAAATGTGGTTTATTGAATACTGTCTGCCGAAACAGCTTAACGTTTCTGCGAAAATTTAGCCCCCCACACTTTCACAGGTAATCGGGAACCATGTTTGTGAATTATCTAAAACTACTCCATTGAATTTTAAGACTGACTATTGCGCATAGGATAATTATAGTCAGTACTAATTCGATTGTTCATTGAATTTTACGAGAGCTGGGTCAGTAGAGGCTTTCTCGAGTACGAGTACTTCTCGTATTCTACCCAGCTCTGACTTCTACTAATGTACAAGATTCACATGTGAAACAGAACCTCCAATGATATTAAATTGCAAGCCTTCGATTACACAAAGCGAAGTGTATAGTCACAAACATTTTATCTTTTAAAAAAAATTAAAATTCATCAAAAACGAAATACATCGATTAACTAATGTCTACTTGACAGAAGAGACATGTTTCATGATCTTGATATTAATTGCAAATAATTTTGATAAGAGATTTTCATTTTTTGGCAGTCAAAGGGTGAATATTTCTCTTAACTGTTTGTATATTGACATGTGTCGGTGGAAGATATTTCTCATAAACAGTCAAAGCTTGTTGTAAATAATGAAGAGATATTTTCGATTTTTGCATTTGTTTGTGTGTCATTCCGATATTGTTCAAACTATCACCAATACTAACATGACCAGAAGGATAAATCTTTTTTCGAATTTTTAATGCACATTCATGATAGGCAAGAGCTTTCTTATACTTTTTTTGTTGATGAAGAATATTACCTATATGATTAAGACTGTAAGCTGTATCCGAATGACCAGCAGGAAATAATTTCTGTTGTAGTTTGAGTGCATGCCGGTGATAATGTAAGGCAACATCATATTTCTCCTGTCGTTCAAAAATGCAACCAATATTACTGAGAGAACGAGCAATATCGACATGACACGGCAGATAAAATTTCTCTTGAATTTCAAGTGCTTGCAAGTAATATTCGAGAGCGGCATCATATTTACTGTTTTGATATAAAACATTGCCAATATTACTCAAACTTTCAGCAACATCAATATGATCCGATGAATAATATTTTCTTCGTATGCTAAGTGCTCGCCGATGATAGTACAATGCTTCGTCATACTTCTCACGATTATAATGTATGAGACCCATATTATTGTAAGTACTTGCATAGTTAATATGATTCGAAGAATACAATGTCTGTTGGATTTTAAGCGCATATCGACAATGTTTAAGCGCCTCTTTATACTTTCCTTGTATATTGAAGATAAGAGCAATGTTGTTAAGAATTTGAGCAGTGTCACTGTAATTAGTAGGATATAAATTCTGTTGTATTTCAAGTGCTTGTTGATAATGATGAGCAGCTTCATCATAGTTTCCATTTCGATATAACATATTACCAATATTGTTTAAATTTCGAGCAATATCAATATGATGAGAAGAATGAAATTTTTTCAATACATTTAATGCTCGTTTATAGAATTCAAATGCTTCATTATATTTACCTTGCATGTTTAAAATAATAGCAATATTACTCAATATTCTTGCATTATCATTATCATTCAAATCATTAGATTTCTCTTGTATTTGTAATGCCAGCTGATAATAATCAAGAGCTTCATCAATCTTACCTTGATTATGCAAGATAATACCAATTTTATTAACCATATAAACTGCATCTCTATAATGTGGTGGTTCAACATTGATCAATCGATTATATGCACGATTGCAATAATGCAGTGCCATTTTCCATTCACTTTTCAAAGCTAGAATTCGACCAAAATTAAATTCAATCCAAGCAATATCTTCGTCATTGTTTGCGATTAATAATTGTTCGAAATACTTTTGTGCTTTATTATATTGATCTAGACAACACATTAAACGTCCAAAAACAATAAAAATACTTTTTTCTTCAGTCTTCTCTTGTTTTTCTTTCAAATAATTTTTAGCTATATCTTGTCCATCATTTGTTGCATTCATTTTTACTATCCATACTTTATCATTAAGTTGAATATGTTTCAATCGAAATGTAGTTTTAACATCGAACAGTATCTGTTGTCTATCAGGATATTCAGTATATTGAGAAACATCGGCAAATATGATATTTTCATCTACTGACTGTAGATCACATTCAATTTCGAAAAGAACCGATACAAGATCAATTCGTTTAGTAGATTTCATCACGATATTCAAAGCTGATAAACGATTTTGATAAGCTAACAAGTAACCATTCATGGATATGATTTTATTTTCATTTTTTTTTAATTTCACAAATTCTTTTTCTGTTAATTTCGTTCCACGATAAACGACTAGTGTTTTTTTATTTGTAAACCGATTTTTCTGATGTTCCTGTAAGATATTTACTCTCAGATCATTCATAAAGAAACGAATAATATGTAATCGATCGATATCATAAGTTCTGAATGCATCCTTCATCAATTTTGAAATAAATGTTTGTTTAAAATACCAACGAATAGCATCTTCTGATCGATAATCTCGTATAAATTCATCGATTGATTTCTTTTGTTTTAAATCATTACAATAATATTGTTGACACATATGAATCATTTGAACTTTGGTTTGTTGATAATATGGTAAATGGAAAAGCACATGACTAGCAAACTGAAACCAAAGAAATTGAGCTGAATCTTTTGATAAACATTCTAATGATAGTTGAGATGGATTAAATAAACTGAATGCTAATAGTTGCTGATTAATAAAATCAATTTCATCTCGAATCGATGTATATAAAGAGTCTAAATCTGTGTATACACCAAGAATCTTTGAACAAGATATAATTAGATGCTCATAGGTTAATTTTTCAATAGAAATAATAAAAATAGTTTCGATTTGATGAAATACAATAATATGTGGTAAAATTTGACTTGTACTAGTACCAGATACAATGAAAAGTATCTTTTCTTTATCAACAGATCGAATGAAATCGAGACATGATTCCAGTTCACTATAGAAGACGACATTAGCATCAATATCTTCTAGATACATTCTTGTTGGTTGAGTATCTTTATTGAAATTTATGTTGGAATCGTACCAGAGAATAATTATGTTTTCCTGATTCCACTCATCATTTGTCATAATAGAATAATAATTAGCTAGTGAAGAATTTTTCATATTTCTAGGCAATAATTTATCACTTATCAACGTACATAATCTGAAAACTCTGTTGAACAACAAAAAACTAAAGTACTATTAAACATATGTTACGATAAAGAAACAGACGAAAAGAATGAGAATATTCTTTCTTTTTTACTTAAAAACTGAAGACAAGAACATTTTTGAAACCGCTCGTTAGTACTATTCGTTGTACGCATTTTCTTTTTCTTGCTTTACTATCTTTTTTCTTCGTATAGTTTTTCTTGCTTTTATCTTTTCTTTTTCGTCTACGATGACTTACTCTTTATCATTATTATTTGCTTTAAGTCTTCCCCTTTATCCTTGCAATATCTGCTATTAATAACAATATGTTGAGTGAATATACAAAAGAATATAACTAGTTATACAATACATAAAAATAAGTAGATATTTATACTTGCACTCAATAAAATGGATTACATTCTTTAGTAGTATATTGAAGATATGCACTATCTTATCATCCCCTATACATTTAAAGTAGAAAACTTCCTCTGAAAGAGCATGCTTCGTCAGAAGTAAAATACGCCAATTATCCGATGGAAGACTAATCCCCCAGGTCGAACAAGCACGGTCGTAAATGACCGTATACGGAAAAATACATGGTCCAATATTACGATCGTATATCTCTGTGTCGTATACAGGCAAATACGGCGATATACCACCGTAATACTGGGCCATGTAAAACGCTATAATACGACAGTATGTGGTCATTTACAGCCGTATACGAAGTCCGTAATCGTCAAACTGGGCCTAGATGATTTTCGAAAAGAAAACTTCGCTCCATTATTTATTGATATTTACTGGTCAGTGAATTTTCAGCACGGGAAAGTTAAGCACACAGGGGCGTACCGAAGTCTCGAGAGCAGACAGGGAGTAACCACCCCCCATATCAATGTTTCAAAAGCAGGGGACCTATGATCTTTATTCATATCAATTCAGCTACTATCGTACCCAGAAAAGAGCTTTTTTTCAAGTTTTTTTGTACCAAAAACACAAAATTTTCAAAAGCAGGGGGTGTTACGTCCCCCCCCCCCCGCACTCGATACGCACCTGTGAGCACGGAACGTTAAGCACAGAGCGTTCAGCACGAGGAAAGATGAGCGTAAAAATCTGTACATCAGGTTTATTGAACAAAACAAACTTAGAAAAATAGTCAATCAATACACTAACAATAGAAAGTTTGTCACTATAACATCTAGCGTTTCTTGAGTATTAAGTGCGCGAGAAATGATTTAGTCGTTGAATTCTCGAAGTTCATGTTTAGTACCATCGAATGCACGTATGAAACGTCGGTGATCTGACAATAGCATTGAAATAATAAAAGTGTAAAATCTTTAATGTTAATGATGAGACGAATACTTATTACATCACCAGTAAGTTTTCTCGGTTATGTACCAGTCCATGATGTATTAATAGCCATCGAGATTCAACAGTGGTTTTTGTTTCGTTGGTCCAGCTATGTAAATAGCTGTCATATTTTAAAAATCGATAATGTTTCAGAGTAACAGGGTTCTTGTATGAATTTATACGGTTGAGGAAAAATTATTTTTTTTCCGCCATAGCAGTGCCATTTAATTGGATTATCATAACACTGGTTATTACTTTGTGTGATCCAATAATATACACTTTTACTCAAATAAACACGATCATCATTCGTTCAATGTCATCTAATTACGCTCATCGTTCCTTGTGCTTATCAATCCTAGTGCTCAACTTTCCAGTGCTGAATGTTCCGTTTCCAGATATTTACAACAGAATCGTACAAAGACAAAGTCAAATGGTGCTTTGTTATAAATTCGTTAATGTAATACTGTTTGGAAAAATAATTCTTAACGATTAGTATTGACATATCGAGCTTACAATGAATATTCTATCATTCAATAGAACGAATAGTGTGTGCTAATGATACGACAGAATTTCATCGTCAAAAAGTAATATTCACAAAAATTCAATCCTAATATCCATAGAATAGATCTTGAAAATTATCCTATAGAATTTTTAGCGTTTCAACAATGATTATGATTTAATGCCGAATGCTTCGCCTGTATATTACTGCCTCCTTTCGTAAAGTGTTATCATGATTAATGATAGTGGAATAAGTTGAAGTAAGCATGTGTTGCACCAGAACAGATTGGCAGATTAAAAACAACTGAATAGCGAAATTTCGATCGCATTGTTTTTACTGGTTTTTAAATTTGATTTCAGAGTAGTATGAAACCATGTTGTGAGAAAATGGCCAGTTGACTAAAAACGAGCACATGGAATCGAACCAATACAAATTTGAATAGAATATCAAAAGGAATTCAAGGCAAAAGTTTTCTGTTTTCGAATGACTCATATTTACTCGCCCTCGTATATACTACGAATGATGAAATCTGATTCAAGTATATATGTAATTTATTGTTCGAAGTTAGGATACTTTAATAATTCATAAATACAATGACTACGTTTCTACCCAGGTCGAACACAACGATCCGTAAACGGTCGTATACGATGAAAATACAGCCCGTTACGGCGTCATATTATCCCGTTTTAACATGATCAGTAATACGGCAGTATTTTCTATAGAATACGATAGTATTAAGCTATCTTTACTTGGGTTTTACGGCGTATATACGGTGTCCATCTACGGCCGTAATACGGGCCATGTTAAAACGCCATAATATGGCTCAAAACGGTAGTTTTACTGTGGAATACGATGTAAAAACGACCGTTTACGATACTGTTTACGGAGGCCGTTGTGATCGATCTGGGTAGTGGTCTATCTGCTTGTTGTGCTCTATTGCAAGAGAAGCATGAAATTGTTTGAACCATTTATCTCTGATCGAATTCTGAATTAACCGTGGTGACTAATCTGTAATTCTAATCGTTTGCAATGATAATTGCAGTCAATCTGCAAAAACTCGCGTTACGATGATAATCATTGTCACATTTGCGAAATTGCATTAGAAAACAATTTTTCACAAATTCCGACACCACAACACACGATCGAGAAGAGGAAAACACTGATTTTTCCCAAGAATTTTCATGTTAAAAATCGACTGTCAGTAGTCAACTGAGTCATTTATTTCAGTTCAAAATATGAAATAAAATTCATGTAAAGAAACATGTATATCTTAATAGGTTCATCAACTTCGAAATCGCTGATTTTTTTAATGTAATTTGATACATGTGATGATTTGAATTTGTTTTCCTAACATCCATCACCAAATGATCATTAAAAGTGATCACATTCCCATTGAATTACATTTCAAATAAAACTGAAGAGTTCGATTTCTTATAAATTGATTATTATTATTTCAGACTACAAAACTAATTTGTAAGTATAAATGGTTCTGAATAAAAATTAAAAAAAATACATCAATATTAAAATTTAACAGTCGAGTCTATCATCCTATCCTGACTAATTATATTTTATCTGACACATTGTTTAAGCAACGGTAGCCAAAGCCAACAAATGTTGTCGACGATGAGTGCGCGGTCGCTTATATTTACAAGAGTTTTCATATCGATTGAAGAGGAAATTCAAGTTTTGATTGGTCATCATTACTATATCCTCTAGTGTATATTCATTAAGAGTATCTCTTTCATCTTCTAGTTCAGCCAGCACTTCTTCCTTTGTAAATATTGGCTGAATTAATGTTGGGGTTGCTAAATTCTGCACTTTTGAAAATCCAATCTTCAATGTTCGACGCCGATGTTTCAATGACTTGTGATTCGAACGTTTTTCTTTGACAACCTTTGGAGGAAGATTTACTTGCCATCTGTAGAGACTACATGTGGGATACGCATCGGTATTTCTTATGAATCGTTGCCATTGATTTTGTAGTACATGTTTAATAATAGCGATACGTGAGTCATCTTCTGTTGCAAGAATAACCCAAAGACCATGAATTGTTTGAATTGCTTCTAAGTAATTCGAACATTTAGCTACCAAGTCATACATGTTGCAGATGATTTCATTTGATAACTCGTTAGTTATTTTTGATGTAATGAATTGAAAATCAACATGATGAATTTTTTCTAAACTACGTAGTTGTTGAGCTTGCTCAGAAATGAATTGATTGGATATCTTAGCTTCTGTTTTTGAATCATATATAGCAGGAAAAGACAATATTTGATAATGATGAATTTTCGATGGTAACGGTTGAGCATTCGTTGTTATATATTTTTTTAAATCAAGTCGGAGACAAATGAGTCGCAATTCATTAATATCCATTGACGTTAGAAGTGATTCTTTCTTTGACTGTACCATACTATTTGTTTTGTTAGGACATGAACAACAATGTCTCGGAAGTTGTCGCAAAGTTAAAACAGAAAATTCATTCGTTTTCCGTAGTTGATTAATAGTCGCATGAAATTTGGAACGAAAATGATGATCATGAACGAAACACACCATGATAATAGGTAATAAAAGCAATGCATCCTTCTCTAATATGTTTCAATATTTTATAGTACTTGAATGGGGGAAAACCGAATGTCGCAATTACAGACAAAATTCATACATTATATTGTGTAATCAAGCTCGAAGCGAATTTCAAGAATGTTTGTCATACGTTGTGAGTCATTGAAAATAACCATTGTAACTGAATTTCACAATAGCAAGAGCAAATCGATTACCATTATTTCCCATGTTTTAGTGTTAGTGGGAAAATATTGAAAACTGTCGTTCATACTGATGCAATACTGAGTCAAATATTTTCATTATATTTAACACAAGAAAAAAAATTTACATTTGAGTCATTTGTAAGAGATAATAAATAGGTTTGTACTAGTAAATAACATCAAAGATAAGAATCACAAGAAATATTGCAAATTAAGTACGGATAGAAAATAAACAGTTTTGCAACAACTTCCAAAGTAAACACATTCCAAAATTAATTTCTACAAAATACAAATAGACAAGTAGTTTATGATGGCTTCTTTTTACAGTTGACTATCATCAATATCGATAATATATTAATAGAAATTTTCTTAATATGTTTATTGTTTCAAGGATTGGTGCTGTCCGACACGCTTATTTTTCTTGACAAGCACCTGTTAAAAGTCAATCATACAATATGAAATCGGCACAATCTATAAACATGCCTGTACATTGGAAAACAACAAAAGGATATTAGTAAAAGTCGAATAAATCTTGTAATCAGAAGAATCGACTTGTTCAGATTAAAGATAACTGACGTAGATAATGATAATTGATGAGGTTCCGATAAGGGTGAAAAAGCGATACTTCATCTACTTCCAAAACATTTTGAAGTACAAGGAAGTAAAATGAAACATCTTGGACGATGAATTAGATATACAACAATTCCAAATCCTGTCAATTCTAATGCCTCGAACCGACTGGAGTTGACTTTCTCTCAAGTATGACCATCGATGAGCGGAATCAGTTTACTTGACCAAGGAATCAGGTCCAACATTTCGAGACAACCACTCAGGATTCAGATTTATCCTCATCGATTACATTTAGTGAAGACTGCACCCAATCCTACCTTCTCTCCAAAATCTATTTTTGACATGCTAAAGAAGATATTTCTGAAACTTTTCATAAATGTTGGGTCCGTAAAAGTAAACCTACGAATGCTGTTTTAATGCCATAAATCTCTGATTTCCAGAGTTTTCTAGAGATCAACAATCAAAACGACCCCTCGGCCCGTGCTAATTTATTTTCACTATACTTCCGGGTGCAGAACAAGGGATTCTTTGATTTGCAGGAGTACTATATAGGCCTTCACATGAGTGAATGAGAATTTAAAAAATTACTTTCTTCGATTTAGAGTCGTTCAAAGGCAAAAACTTTCGAAATCCAATCAGAAAATAGTTGGAAAACCCAGCATTTTTTTGACTTTCGCCATTAAATAGAAAAATCTTTTTCTTCATCCAAAACACTGAACATATACATCGGTTGAAAACAAATGTACCTATCTAGGATGAATCATATTAAAAGAATTTGTTCGGAGATCGGTCCGTCCGTCCTATAAAAATGAACTTTGAGAAAGTTAATAAATAGGTTGAAAAACTTTGTTAAACACTTAATGAAGAAAATAATAATCCTAGCGGTTTTCTAGGAATCTATGACATTGCAATCATACTAAGTGTATAGAGAAACCTGTATTCTAAACATTTTAGCATTTCCGATAGTTGTATAAGCAGGAGACCAAGTTTTTAATCACGGACGTACATGCCCCTATAGATGCCACTGTAGACCGAAAAACATTTATAACCTATTGCAAGGACCCTATCTCGATTTGAAAATTTGGATACATACGTAACTTGATGCAATGAACAC
The DNA here is from genome assembly GCA_900239685.1 of Rotaria macrura. NCBI lineage: Eukaryota > Metazoa > Rotifera > Eurotatoria > Philodinida > Philodinidae > Rotaria > Rotaria macrura. The sequence goes on from OENT01000040.1 coordinate 108,257, forward strand.
GATATAGTACTATCAGGTGATGATCAATGTTATGAGTACGATTTTGAAATTAAACTGTATTGTTTCAAGAACTTCTCGACCTTAAATCGTGTCATGCGAAAGAAGTCTATTGTTGATTGCGTGTAAGAATTCATTCTATTGAATTCACAGGTAATATCTACATAGATTAAAATAAATTGCATGACCAAAGAATGTACGAGTTTTATTTCGATGAATTTCAACGTGCAAACAGAAATTTAAAAAAAGAGGCATAAATATTCTCTTCATTTTCTCTTTTCAAGCACAAAAGCTAGCAATTATGCAAGGATAACAAAAAATAAAACATGTATATGCCATGTAAGCAGAACCCGTTAATCATCTGCTTCCCTTGTAATCTAAAAGTAAAAAATGAAATAATGATCTCAATAATTTTCAACGTTTACTTTCATTTATAAACCATTCATATCCTATGATGCGTTATTAGAGTTTCTCGGGAAGTCCTTTAACTTTCCGCACACCGAAGTTTTCCGGAAACTCAAAATCGATGTCAGATAATCCAATATGACTTTTCACACAATAAAATTTGCAGCGTACTAAAATTATTTTCCGGAACTGCTATTGGACTTTACCGAAACAAAATCCGATTCCAAAGCTCGAAAACAATATCCAGAAAATCATGTATTTTTAGAAACCAATAAAAAATCTCGGGAATTTTAAAACAACTTTCCACTATGCCAATCAACTTCTCAAAAAGAGAAATAAATTAAACATTACCCGACAACTTTAACATCGATGGAGAACATCAAAGATTATGTGCTAAATACAGCACCTCCTCAAACAACATGTGCCCATTTCGAGGGTAACTATACACCAAGAGAAGAAAATGAAACAACCACTTCCTTTAAAAATGCAACATCTTTCTTATAAGACATTCTCTCACATAACATAAAGCGAATCCTCAGACACAATCACATGATATAATCTACTACCAGAACCACGCATATCATGTTCTTCCACTAGAGGGAAGGCATGTGCAAAACCGATGACAAACTCCCGGAAGCAGTAAACTAAGTAAATGGCAACTAGATCCCTTAAATCAAATAAACCACGTTACACCCAGTGGAAGAGTTCGTGAGGACAGAAGTACTTATCATACAGACTCTCATCCAATCAAGCACGAAAAAAACCAAGTTTGGGTGCGGTGAAGGGTGGAGGCATCTGAAAGACATAGACCCACACCCACACCCTTTTCACCAGATAGAATTCATTTGAAAAATTGAATTTCTCAAGTATTTGCTCTCATTATGCCCATTATACATCGCTACCTGTAAAGCCCACAAAAAATTAGTTTCCTGGAAATTAATCGAATGCATCAGATCGAAAAATCCAACCAAATCATAAATTCTCTTGTCATTCATTGAAAAGTCTTGGATACCAAGTAGAATATCCTTTTCCCAAATTCGAGTATTTCGTGGCACAAGTCGCCCCCAACACCTTTCCAAGTAGAAAATTGGCTAGCTCTATCTTATGCAAATGTCAAAAGTCGAAAAAAAAGAATCGAATCACCAGAAAATCCAATTCAAGATACAACTACAAAAACAGCAAAAGGACAGTCAATTTTCGTACCAGTTGGCATGATTTATTAAGAACATATTTCCAACGCTCTCATCCAGATTACCCAGTAGATCTCAACTAGCTCTATCGAATCAATGTCTTTTCAGCTCGATTGAATTCTTGTATTCCGTCGAAACCGACCATTTTCTACAACGATTTCTAGGTTTTCGTATAAGTTGGTACGATTCACCCAAAATACCTTCCCAAGATTCTCATACTGTTTTCAAATGAATCAGAACGTGAAAGAATGCTAAAAAGGAGTCCGTTCGATAGAGCTCATCGTTATCTGATGGGAAACCTGCACGAGAGCGTTGAAAAGATGTTCTGGGCAACTCGTGGGAGTTGGTACAAAAATTGACTGTTTTTCTTTGTATTATTTTGGGTTTTCTGCGGATGCGAAACGTTTTTTTTCGAGTTTTGACACTTGTATCGGATAGAATGTGTCAAGTTCTACTTGAAAACGCGTTTGAGTGTGAATCCTACTACGAAATGCTTGAATCTGTGACTAGGGTATCCCACGTGTCGTGACTTGACTTACCCATCTCTAGGTACAACAGATCATTGACAACGATACTATTCGATATGCAAGCGACTAGAGTTGATAGTACGAATATTCAAATGTTTATTGATGGATGTATCAATGCATTCTAGAAAAAATAATTAGTTATAGTTACATGTTTCTAATTAAATTTTTTCAAATAGTGGAGGATATATGAGTTTTTCTGAGCACTTTCTTAAAGTTTCTTGGGTTAAATTAAATTCAAAGTGACTAGCATCTTTAATTCACATGTGCTAAATTGAAATCTACTAAGAATAGAAAAAGACTAAACCTAACACAACTGAGCTTTGATCAGACGAAACTTTAATTATGGTGACTAGTGTCGACATAGAAAGACATTGGCCACAACATATCAAAGAACTACTCTAGACGATTGAATATTCATTCTAATCATTGGTGTACTTTCTTAGTGTTAAGTAAATCGTTGTACTCAAAAATAAAATCATACGGATGTCGGAAACTGATTGTTGTTAATTCTTTTGCGTATGTGTGAATGATTCAACTGATATAAAAATGTGCTGAGCAATTTAATGATTACATTTGATTGGGCTGTAAGATGTCAATTAATGAATAAAAGGTTCGCAAAATTTCATCTTTTGTATCTGATCAAGTGAAACTAATTAAAATAGTCATACATGACGAATTCATCCACTTATTTATTCAATCATTTCTCAATAAGCAAATACCTATTCAACTTAGTAAGAAAATAAGCATTGAATCATTACCATTTCTTTTCAAAGTTTTCACATGAATATGAATCTGTGAACACAGACAAGTATTTGTTTGTTGAATTGGAATATAAAAAAATCTTTTTCAGCTTAACTCGTCTGAGACTGAAATATTGAACTTATGTTATGAATGTAAACTAAAAGCTAATTTATTGTAGAAATTTCTTTTCTATAATGATATAAAGTTTGAACATTGGAGAAAGTGAAATATATCAAATGCATAACGTTCTACTAGATATGTTAGTTGTAACTAATGATGACGTAAGATTAACTATTGAGTGGTTTTTATAATGAAACAAAAAGCATTTCTATCAGAGTGGTAAAAATAACTCAAATTAAATATGACTAAATCATGATTTGAAATGAATTGAAAGAAGTTATTTATAGTTTCTCACGCAATAATTGGTGTGAGACGAAACGTTTTGGAAATATCGGAGTGTTAAGATATAAAGTGTAGAAGATGTTATGTAAATCCGCCAATGAAACGGTACCACATCGAGAAGATTAGTGAAATCTGTAATAAACAGCATTCGTAGAGGAAATAACGATAATATTAAGAAACAAAATATTACTCAAGTGATACATCAATGACAAGAAAGGTAAGGATTTAGCGATAAACACATAAACCTTTCATTTTAAACGTACGTATCCTAAATGTCTGTCCTGCTGCACATCTTGTAATTTTTTCAAGTATCAAGCAGGATTCTGAGCTAGATAGAGAAAGTTTCTTTTCATTCATGACTTCAATCAATTTTTTAATACATTTGAAACGAAATTTTGGCATTGAATACTAGTAAAAATGATACTTCCTCTGAACAAATTATGAAAAAGAAACTCAAAAAAAATAGAACTTCCGAAAGTTGACTAAACTTGTATTGACGCAGAAAAGCCGTTAACACACGTTCAGTTAGACTGTTATTTATTTTAATCAATATGTATCTCAATTTACCAATTTAAAAGCATTAAGCAAGTAGAAAAAAATTCGAAAATATTATCTCTCTATAGTATTTGATCATGTAAAGACTTTAGTAAAAATCTATTTCAGAACTTCGTATATGATAAAAAATTCTTTGCGATAGATAAACCATCTTTTTGCCGAATAAATTGAGGTAAAATCATACGGAATATTGTTTTTCAGTATCAATATAATTGAGATAGTGTCGATCTCTTCTTTGTTCTGAAAACTGCGAGTATCAGAGATTTCAGGTAAATTTAGAACTAAATTCCTGTATTTTAAATTTTCAAAAGCACTAGAGCTTATCAGAGATTTGATAATTCTATTCTTAACTACCTCATACAGATACAATTGCATTGATTCCTAAACGCTTACATAGAAGACAACGCACGACTCGGATTGAGCTATGGATCGGTGATCTCGAAAGTTTTCTAGATAGAGAAGTACGTGAAATTAGTTGTTCAATAAGAAGTTTCACAAGATCTAAATCAGAGATTTGTCAAGAAGAAATCCTTATTGATTGTAGACGAAACAAGTTGAGCAAAAATAATTTAAATCATCTAGTTAAGATTCGTATATTGATTTTTATCATAACACCACGTATGATATTCGAATCTTTACTTGAGTCAAATTTTCTATGAACAAATGCATCAATAATTACAATCCCTTGTTTTTTGCTTTTCTTTGTACAATCATACTTTTGTAATTGAAACAAAAAGAAACCATTATGATCTACAAAACTGCACAGGACAGAAACATAGTAAAGACACATAACAGAAAAGATGAAAATAAAATAAATTCATGTAGTTCTTTCGGTTTCATTGGTGTTTGTGATTGCGGGTGATGACGGTGTTTGTCCTGTTCCATCTTTTTTCATGGTTACTCTCTTTAATACATCATAATTAATTTTACTTGATATACGTTTATCTTGTGAATGCTTTTCTGCTTCAAGTGCTGAATGAGCAGCAGCAGCCAAACCAGCCGGTGTCAATGAATTGAAACCAGCTAGTTGATGATGATGATGTGCATTCGTACTATTTATGGATTTGTTTAATTCATTCGTTGCTGCTGCTGCTGCCGCTGCTTTCTTACGTTTACGTCTTTGTGCAGCTGTGACACTGCTTGAACCAGTTTTCTTTTGTTCAGCAGCTTCTTTATTACGTTGTCGGCGCTTTTCTTCCAAGAACCAATCTTTATTTTCTCGTAACCATGATTTTAGTTTAAGTTTCGTTTCGTCACGTGTTAAAATCATTTCATCGATTTCATTATCATCAATACCGGTCAAATCAAGTTCATCATTCGATAAATCAATGGAAGGATGCCATTCAGGAAGATCAAGTACAACTTGATGATGATGATTCGTATTTGAAGTTGTCGAATTAAGATTATCTTTTGAATAGTTCAATGATGCTTTAACGGGCTCTAAATTATTGTTTTAAGTATCAGGTTGTAAGATAAATATTGTTCAATGATCAATTAAATAACATACCTAAACCCATAGATTCTAATGATGGACGAAGAGATTTGTATTCATGTTCTTTTGTTTGTTGCTCATTTACATCATCATCGTCATGATCATCATCATCGTCATCATTGTTATCTTTTATTAACTTTGCGCTATCATTATTGAGTAATGACAGAATCAGTTGTGTTTGTTGTTCTTCGATGTAATTAGCAGCCCATTTCATATCATTCTCATCGATGGGTGGTCCTTTTGTGTCAGTTGTTAATGTACTTGCTATAATATCATCATCTTCATCAGTGGACAAATGACGTTTAGAATTTTTATTCGTTAAAACCTTTTGAATTAATTCATCTTCTTCAGTACAATGAACAGTTTTTTCTAAATCAACATATTTTGAATATCTGAAATAATAACATCAACATGAATATTACAAATTAATAGCAATTATACAATATAAAAGAATGTACATACTTGGCTAGTTGGCCACGTGGTTTAGCTAATTTTTCCAATTGTTCATCGATTTGTTTTTGTGTTTCAATTATTTCACGTTCAATCTGTTCGATATTAAATGATTCTTCATATTGCGCAAGTTTGGTCATACGTTTTGCCTTAGAAAAAGCCGGTGGATCTTGTTCTTCTTCAAGTTCGATCGTATTAAATTCTTTCATATTTAATTGCGCAGTGGGTGTTGTTTCAAATTCTTGTAAACGTCGTATGATTGTTGCTTTTGATATTTTAACAACATCAACAATTTGTTGAATTGTTCGATTGAAATTATTCATACGTGCAGCAAATAGCAATGCCGAACCACAAAGACCCGATGAACGACGACCAATATTAAGCCAATCACGTTTCATACGTTGAACGATACGTAATGCTGTATTTGAAACAGCATTTGTTCGATCACCAAAATCAAGCTTAGCTGCATAGCGTGGTATGAGAAGTGATGGATCTGTATGTGGAACATTGATGTGTAATTCACGTGCTAATCGTAGATATATACGCGCCAAAACACTAATATCGGCGTCAACATGATCACAAAAATCAAGTAATATGTGTTGAGTACCTTCAGTTCGACAAGTCATATATAAACAAGCAGCGAGTAAATGACTCGATTTATTTCCTCGAGATAATCCATGATGAAGTGCCATTTTATAAAACTTAATAGAAAAACAAGAATCTCGAATAATACTGATATAGACAAAGACTTTCCAGGCAATAACATCCGCTTATATTTGATTCACAAGTTGAATTAACAACTGAAAGTTTTTAGTTGAAAAAATTTAATATTATCTGTCTGAATATGAACTGAACTAAGGAATGTTTCGTATCATTTCCTTTTCCTAGTGATTCAAGTTTTGAAATTGTTGAAGAAATTAATTTCAAATATAGAGAAAGTTTGAATTCATTTTGATTCTTAACCTCAAGGAATGTCCCACTGGGGGCGGAGGGGAGGGGGGGGGGTCTTCAGGGATGTGATATCCCCCGAATCATGAAAAATTTTCTTGCACTCTGTTCGAAAGTATTTGAAACCCTTACAAAAAATCATCACACTACCTCTCTCCCCCAATGTTGACTACTTCGAGCCACCCCTACGTAGCCTACAGTGAAAAAGTACGAAGATCACACTAGATACACCGAAAGGCATTGTCGATTGCATTGAAAAAAAACTATAGATATTACTTTTAATTACTATTTCCTTTTTTGAATTTGACTAGTTTTGGTTAAAAAGAAAACAATTTTTTATTGGTGACGACTACTACGACGTTTACTAAAAACAGCTGGTAATGAACCTTGAAGGGTGAAATAAATTCAAAACAAAATTGATATATTGGAAATAGTTCTTCGCGGGAGCGATAATGACCAATAATTGAAATTTGAAAGTGTAAAAAAACACATTTTCCATTCATGACGTGTCGATAGACTTTACAAGAATTTTCTAATTATTCTACAATAACCTCATTCGACATATTGCTTAGGCCATAGTCATAAACAGTAACACTGAAAGACAACGGTTGCATTCGAAAGAATCAAATAGGAGCAGACATTGAAAAACAAATACTCTTGTTTTCGTATTTTTTAAACCTACATTAAACGCTTTATCGACGCACTGCTGATTCATACGCATATTACTTGCAATATCCATTATACCTCGACGAGCTTTTTGCAATGTTATTTGTCGTGATTCTCGCATATTAAAGCCCATCATACCACCAGAACTTGTACCTCGAACATCATCATTTGACAGCCATTGTCCCACAACTTGTATGCCACCACCACTTGTTTCAGTTAATTCAGCTCGGTCATCAATAATTGTTTCTTCAATAACTTCACCACATCTCATACATGCACTACCTCGCACTGGATCCGTATCGATCTCTGTTCCACCGCATTTATTACATACTTTACTCGACATGACTATTCTGTTTGTATGTAATCTGAAATAAAAGAAAAAATAAAAACAACCAGCTATATAATCAAACGCCTATGAAGTGCATTTGTTTGTGATGGTGCAATTACTTCTGTTCTCTTTCTTTCTGTTTCAAACCGGGTGACGTCATACATATTTGTTAGCAATGTATCTTTACATCATTTTTTCCGTATTTTTAGTAATATATTACAAGAAACAAGAACCAAAATAAAAACAAGTAAATTACATCATTATTCATCAACGTGAAAATCGTCTGCTTGATCATCTTCGATTTCTTTAGGTTCTTTAACTTCAAAATCTTCACCGTATTGTATACTTAAGTCGATTTCGTTTAATAGATCTGTTATTGAATCTTCTTTACTCATATCCAATGCATAAAATTTCACCAAACTATAATCATATATTACATTAGCAATAGCTTTATTCAATTGACTATAGCGACCATGGAACTTATTCGATGATTCACTGTTTGCTAATTGATAGACATCAGGATCCATGAATCTTAGAAATTAAAAGAAACAGAGAAAAAGAAAGTGAAATTAAATATGATTAGCATTATATACTTTTTCAATCGTTTTTTTTCACGTTTAGATAAAAGATCTACTTTGGATAAAACATGAATGAACGGTATTTCAAGTTGAATCATTGAAGATAGTGCTGTTAACATGCCGCTTAAGAATTTTGATTGTTCGACAGAAAATTGTGCATCGACAAGAAATACACCACATACATGAAAATTCCAATTTCTTAATTGATCAACAACACGACGCATCACAGGTACATGAGTATATAATTCCATCTGACCTAACATCCATAGAAATCAATAGAATTAAAATAAAAGAAATAATATGTACAGAGATTACCGGGACAATCGAATAGAAAATAATCGTCTTCTTCATCACCTAACTGCTCTTGGAGCCAATCAAGATTTCGTTCAAAGTATCTATGAATAAAAATAAACAAAATAATAACCAATCGGCGTTAATCAATAAGAATAAATATTTTATTTTATTTTAGTTTTAACAGTCACCAGTATACATTGGAAAATATCGTTCGATAGAAAAAACGGTTCGCTCGATGAAAATCGCGGTATTCATTGTTTCTAATAAATTTTTCTTATGGAACCATAGGATTGCAACAAAATTTCAAACTTAAGTGTCCTCATATTTCTCGCAGTTTTTGGAAAAATACGTATGTGTAGAGTTGCAGACAAATATCTCTACTCACTCAGAACTCGATTAGCATAGGTACTGGAGATTTGAAAATACGTTTGCACATAATCCACAAAGAACGTAGATATGTAGATAATAGTCATGAGCTTACTTTAATAGCTAACACAAAACGAGAATAAGGGAGGATGATAATGGGTGGCATTTACTTTTTCCTGTTGAAGGTTATACATCAGAAAAGAAACGGCTTTATGGGTCAGTTGATTTCTCATTATGTACAACTATACTCTAGCTATCTACACTATTAATTTCATTGAAATTCATAAGCTCGAACTAGAATTACGGGCATATCACATTATGACTGATTAGAGGGCGAAACACTCCTTGTTGCATTGTGTAGAGCATAATTGAGTCATTTTTCAATAAATCCAGATCGAAATTCGAGAGAAGCATTGTTTGTTGCTGAATATTCTTTTCTCTAAGTTTTACGAAAGAAGCATCTTCCGAAGAGAAATGGTATGCCATACATTATCGTGTTGACAATAACGATTCAGATACCTCCAAAAACATCAATCTTGTAGTAATTCGCATGATGTGTAAAGGGAAAAGAGATTGTACACTTCGTTTCAACATCATAGTAAACTATCAAGTCTTGATCATGTATTTGATAGAAAGTAGTTCAACATTTTTGTGGAAAACTTTTTCATGTGAAATACTTTGCATAAAAACAGACTAATTATTCTAGATCTAATAGGATTGAAGAAATCGGAATGTGCTTATCGTTTTGATCTACATGCTAAGTGGATTGTATGCCCTTAGATTTTCAAACCTTCACTATTAATAGTAGTCGAGATCTAGACGAGGGTACAGTTTTTTCGGCTACTGATGATGTACATTCTGAAAAACAACTTTCGACGAGACAACCTATTCACATCTCGAAGTTGGTTCTAATTAACATTATAGCTTCATAGTGACTCAATCAATCTGTCGAATGGATTCCTTGTTATGCATCGAGCATATCAAATATCTCGAACTAGGTACATTTTATGCTCGCTGAAATTTTGAAGATTTTAACACGAATTTCTAGAATAAAATTTGCATGGTTAAAACTTTTTGTTTTCGTCAAAGCATCATTCATGCAACACATATCACTATGTTGATATGAGCGTATCTTATGTTATTAACATCAATGAAATCCATTCAATGCATGACAGTTTGAGATTGAATAGTATCAGAAAACTGAAACGAGTTTCTTGTTAGTGCATACAATAACCATGTTCATGTTACAAGATATGTACTCTGCATTGTCAACACAAACACATAATTATATATATCAGCGAATCGAAAAATATCTGTCATGCTATTTTGTATGACAACGTTTGTTTTCTCCATGTAATTTTTCTCTTTCAGACTTAACAATTATAGTTACGAATGTTACTCCATCAGTTCCGAAAATACATACAAAGGTATTTGTTTACATGTCAACAAGCAAAGGTCTTGTTTTTAATTGAAATAAAATAATTTCCTAAGTACTTAAACGTATTCTTTAACAGGTGACTTTTCTAACTGCATTACTGATAGACTTGAAAAAAAGTAAAACATGATGACATACTCCATACAAAAGATGAGACCACCATTCGGACCAAATCGAAGAGCTTGATCATCCATCGCATCATCGATTTCAATCAATTCTCTTATATCTAAATTAAATTTGTTTCTTCTTTCGACTGTTTTTAAAAACTAAAACAAAAATTGATCTCAATTACCCGCAAAAACTGGATAGTCGAAATGTTCAGCTGCTGGGTCAAGGTTAATCACATTTATTGTTCGCTTAACGACTTCACCATGTTTAACCATCGAACTACAATACGTTGATTTCCCTGAACCGGCTGGTCCCTATAAACCTCATTGAAGTCAAATTTTTAGATCGAATTACTTCAAAACTCACTAAGACTAATTGTGCATATCGAGGCATTTATGAAAGGAATCTCTTTTTTTTGGAAAATCTTAAAAAGAAAGAATTATTTTTTTTCAATTTATTAAACTATTTTTCTTACGTCTAAAATAAAAAAATTCTATTGACGTAAATATTATAAGAACCACAATATGACTATGTATATATATATATATATATATATTTATAAATATTCATATCTATATATATATATATATATATTAATTTATGTATCAGTGTTATACAAGCGGCAAAGCAATGTCTGACAAGAACTGAGAAGATTATTTTGCACGGAAGAAGAAAAAAAGCAAATAAATTTTTATATCTAGCACCACGTTGACAATATTTAAAAGAAAAACAAAAGAATCCCTGAGAAAAAGGAACACGAATATCTAACATTGAAAATCTTTCTTCATTAAATTGCCCAATTGATTGCGAACATCTTCGAGTACATCAGCAGGATTTGTATCTATTTCATCTGAATCAATTGATTTTATCTCTTTTGTATAATTATTTAATAGTGGTCGATTTGGACTACGAAATGGAGATTTATCTAATTAATTCGGTGAAACAAAGAAATAAAATTAATATACACAAACAACTACAATATTAAGAAAATTTACATTGAGTTGCTGTAGGTACAGTTGTCATTGGTTGCTTATTAGGAAGTGTTGGCGGCGGTGGAATAATTGGTGGGGCAACAGGCACAGTGAAACTTCTTAAATTTGGTTTTGATGGAACAAGAAGAGATCGGTGGTTATCTGCATTTTCACCATTAATGTTATTATTATTATTATTATTCGAAGTCGTTAATTTGTCATAGAGAACAGTTCCTAGGATAGGATTTGATTGATTATGGCTTGAACTACAATGACTATTCGATGGAGAATGTTGATAATCCGGTGATGATGGACCTAAATCGAAACAAAACATAAACAATTATCCATAAGCATAGTTATTATTAGAATAGTGTACCCGATCCAATCATGTGTGACTGATCATTAGGTCGAACAAGATATTGAGCTTTCTGTTGAATTGGTCGAACAGTTACATGCTGTTGTTGAACAATATTTGTATGATTCATAATAAATGCAGTGCCCATGGCTAAATCACAATGAAAAGAGAAAATGATCTTCTCACACTAAGATTTTTGTTGTGGTTTACGTAAGTTTTTCATGGGTTTTTTCTGTGTTTGCGTTTCAAGAGGTCCACCTACGGCAATAGGTCTTGTACGCATACTTGAATTGAATTTCCCATTCATTGTAAAACCGCTTGTATTTCCATCAATGGAACTTGAACCATCATTTGATGGTACATATGAATGGCGTTGTTGATCTGTACTTAGTTCAATATTATTTGTTAATGGTTGAGTTTCTGGTGTGTGATGGTAAAGATGATGATGATGATGATGATTGCATCGTTGTAATGTTCCACCGGCAGCTGTTGATGATGTTTCATAATGTCTTTCTGATGTACCAGAATTTCTTATTGTAGCTGTCGGCGGCGATAAACAATCTGCACCAGCCCACAAGTCATTTGGTTTTATTAATGAAGATGATGCTGTATTACTTGTTGGAGAATATTGTCGTTGATGACTATGTGTCGGAGAATCATGAGTATGTTTTTTATTCATTGAAAAACATGAACAACAGTTTGTTCTGGAACAAATTATAATACCAGTGAAGAATATACATAAAAATACAATACTGAATGTAACTAGAATGAGAAGCCATGAATTGTTTGATAAACCCAACGATGGCCATCCAAATAAATTTTGATCTAAAGAAAAAATCCATTCATAGAACACTTAAACTAATGCGCGATTTGAACCGACGAAAAATTCTGGCTAAATATACAAAATGTCAACTTGAAATAATATTGATCGATTATTTCTATTCAATTTTAGAGTGACCTGAAATAATTCAAACACGAACTATATTCATTGGTCGAGATTCTGAACATTCCAGCTTTTGCAAAAGAATCATTAGTTTCAATTTTTGACTTCTTTTGTATTTCAAGAGTATACATATGGATACGACAACAGATAAAATTTTACTTCAACATTCGAAAATCAACTGCAAAGTCTAAATGGTTTTTCTAACGCTGATCGATAGCGTTTCTGATAAATAGAAAACGAGTGCGAAAAGAGAGTGACAAAACAGCCTATTTTCTCTATTGAAATAATCGTTTATCTGCTCTAGAAAACTCCATCGATTAAATAAGTGTCATGAATTTATTGACTCTAGTTGGCTTACGCATCATACGTGAGAAATCTCCTACTGAATACAATAATCAGTATCAATATTCTTTCACTTCTCTTTACTTTTTTTCAAATACCAAGATTAAACATCACCACTAAAAACTTGGTCAAGTTTAGATACTAACTTTTCTGAAATAGGCATGTGTTCACATGATGGCTTTAAAATTTGAAACATCAATTACCGATGATCTATTCAATGTCATCGTGTCTTTAGAAAACACTTTCCGTTATGAATAACGACTCGTGAAGAGTTCTAGCAACCTATAGCTAGTCGTGTTTTTAGATTTATTGAATGTCCCACGAAATAACGGTAAAGCACTGTAATTCTATTATATGAATCTTTCAAATCGCTGCAGTTAAACTTTAGATAAAAGGAACAAAAAGAAAACCGTACTTGTACTTTTGCTTGGTTCTATGTTATTTGTATCAATAACTAAAAATGAAAATAGATTCTTGTAGAACTTGGTCAGAAACAAACATATATATATATATATATATATATATATAGATAGATAGATTATTTACTATAAGGTGTTTTGTACACTCTAGTTTCTGGCATAGATTCATCATTGAATTGATTGACAGAGACAATTTTAAATAAATATTTTGTATTGGCTTTTAAATTTGATATAGTTACTTGTGTTACATCAACTGGTACACTTATTTTTTGCTCTTGTCCTTTGTCATCTTGTTCGCTATAGTAAATATTGAATGATTTAATGCCATTGGTATCATCTGGTAATTGCCATGTTAATGTAACTTTTGATGCATCATTATTCGTTATCATATTTAATTGTTTAATTGGATAGATATAATTCGAATATTCAACAGCCATTGAATAATCACTTTCAAGATCGCCATCAATAGTTCGAACAGCAAATTCATAATTTGTCAATGGTTTTAAATTTTCAATTAAATATGATTTTTGATTATTTGTTAATATTTCTTGTTGTTTTGTAATTTGTTGATTCGAATTTAATTCATTGATTTGAATTTTGTAACGACGTGATGATGGTAAACGAACATTTTTTGGAAAGTCTACATCTGTCCACTGGAGAAGAATGGATGTTTTTGAGCGTGGCATTATATTTAACTCAAGTGGAGTTTTCGGTGGTTGACGATCATCATCTGTATGATTACATAAAAGAAACAAAAAGAAATTATTCCATTGAGAAGAAATCTGTCAGCATCTTGCGTATTTCTCAACAATGCGTTAACAGCAAAGTACGAACCTGTACGACTTTAAAAATCAAGTTTTAGTAAAATTTTCAGAGGAATTCATTATGTCTGTAAACGACTATTATCATCAAACAAAAGATGAAAGAATACAACGAGTTTTTTCAAATTTTTCATATACATATATTTAATCAAATTCATGAACTGTTAACAAAAACGTAAATATGGGATTTTTTCTTTCAGATACAAGAAACCATTTATGTTTCATGATGAAATAATCGCAAGCGATAAAATACCGCACTTGCGAAATTTTAAAATAGCTGTGACATTTTAGACCATTATTGAATAATCATGATAATCCTCTATTCATACGATCAACTCTTTTCTTCTTCTGTGCAAGTAACAGATTAATAAACAAAAGAGAAGAATTTTGAATTCATCAATGTCAATAAGTTAACACATCTAAAGTATACTATTCTTTACAGATGCAAATTTGCATAGAATTGAACAAGATATCGATTCCAAGAGATTTATATTGAAAGCTAGCAAAAAAATACCGAGCAACTCACAATCTATTAGTTAAGAAGGATACGATATTTAGAGCAATTGAAAAATCAGACGAATAACGATAGATTTCAGTTTACCTTCGGATGGCATTTGAAAATCGAAAAGCTGTTCCGGAACAACTGTATCATTGTTTTCATTGAGTGCAATTAATGAAAAAATATACTTCTGATTCGGCTCTACAAATAAAATAATTCAATATCATACGACAATTCTAATCAAATTTATTTCGTTTATTATTATTGTTTTTTTACCAAGTTTATCAATATATACTGATGTTTGATTTTTGTTTATATGAATTGTATATTGATGAGGATGATTAATGCCGTACTGTAAACGAAAACGTTTTATTGTCCCATCATTGATCGTTGCTGGATGAAGTGTCATGACAATTGAGTGACTTGTTGCATTCATTTCAATATTTGGTAAACGATCACGAGCAGATGGATCACTTCGACTGGATAGAACACGTCCATTTGTATTTGATGCGATTGCATTGAATGCTAATATCGCTATGATATAAATGTAAATGATTATCTTAACCGTCTCCATCCATAAAAATGACGGTTGTACTATCTGAAATGCAAGAAAGAAATTTTTATAGAGTGAAGGATGGTTTATTTCATCACAATAATAAAAAAAACAAAAGAAAAGAAATAGAAGAAGACAAAGCGAATAACAACAAACTCTTGGCTGTTTCTATGAATGTTATATAGTCATTGAAAAAAAAATTCCACTATGTTTTGTTTTATTCTTTCTCGGCAATTCGTGTTAAATGTTGTTCGACTTCACTCTCTGTCAATACTCTAAATAAATTAGCAAAATGAATCAATGAGATCGTTTGAATCTAATTCGAAAAAAGGGGAAACGCACCGAAATTGAACATTATCCTTAGTAACAACACCAATTTCAATTTCGCTTGGCTTCAAATCAGTTGAAAGTACACTTGCCAATGTTGAAACAGCCAACTTATTAAAACAAAAACAAATTGAACATATTTTCTCGTAGATTTCAATGTTCTTACTTCAATAGCTTCTTCATACGTTAAATCGGCCTTTTTCTTCATGCGTTTTTCCAAGAAATTATTTGCTTCAGTTTGTTTTACACCAGCACTTGTGGCACGAAAGCCACAAAAGTAACCAGCCGGATCAGTTTTATATAACATAGGACCCTTTTCTTCGTCCATGCCAAATAAAATCATACCTAAATAAAAGCTCACATGTTAGATTTCGTATGAAAAAAATGAACTCATGTAATCTTACTGCAGCCAAGTGGTCGCATTTCAGCTTCTTGCGTGTACACTTGTGAAATATCAGCTATACGACGACAAATAGCGTCAACTGGTATATCGAAATCATATTTATATTTCCATGATGCAGCTTCGTATCGAGCTCGCTGTACTTGCCATCGAGAATCGGCTAGATTTATTTTAAAAAAATAACAACAATAGTCAGTCAAACAAAAAGAAAAATACACGAATATTCAATCATGAATACATACCAACCATGCCAGTCATTAAACATCCAACAGTTGGTGTGATTGCATGCAAATGAGTAACAGATGACGGATCAAGTAATTTGTCCTAGTGAATTGTAAAAATCAATATTTCACAACGAAACATAGTTTGGAAGACAGACAAAATTGCTCTCTGTGAACTAACCTGGAAACTCGTGAATCAAACAAATTCAAATTTTTTTCTCAGAAAGTTTAGGAGAATGAAAATGAAATTTAGTCTTTGCTTAGAAACATAGAGTACTATAAATTTACTAGAGGAAAAGTTTTAATTCTTTTTTTTTTGCTTCTTTCCAGAAAAATAAATATAACAAACCAATGGATTTTCATGTACAACGCTATAGTTCCATGTTTTGATTTCTATACTGTAAAATTCGGAAAACTTTCAAACATATACGATGAACTATTCTCAGAAGGATCTGTCTCGATGACAAGATTCAACTAGAAACTTAAACTTTTTTCTCCTATTGCTCAAGAAGGAAGTCATCGAACAGCAAGATATTCTTGTATAGTCATATGTAACATGGATGTTTTCTTCTAATGATTTCTATATCTTACGATAAACATCATCGTACACGAAAAACTTGTTCTAGAACGATTGAAGACTGCAAATTGTTGGTTCCTCAAGGATTCAATCTCTGAAAACAATAGAATCTTGATGATTCTTGCATTTATGCAATGCAGTCATGATAAAAAAAAATATCACTGTTAGATTTTGGCCTGTTACTATCTTTCATTTCGACAAAAGTATCGTTATTAGCAGTCCATGTAGGAAGCAACACTAGACCATGGTGATTTGACTAGTACTTATCGAAGAGATAGAAGTTCCTATTTAAATTCAAACAACACATTGAACAACGCCTATATTTATATATATATACATTAAAAAAAGACAGAATAAAATGAACATATGTATCAGACTTCTAAAGGATGGGATGAACTCTCTTTCTTGACAGAGAAGATTGCATGGATACGAAAGGTTAGCAAGTTATGGTTTCCTAATCCACGTGGCTGTTACGATATTCTTCCTGAAAATAATACTTAATTTCTAACCGCACTTTCCTTGGCACAGTTCTCATTCATGTGAACTATCATTTTACTGCCAAGAGATGTTCGTGAGAAAAATTAGTCTGTCAACTGCTTGTGTGAAAAGCGTTAAGAACAATGATAAAAATGAAAGATGTCCCGTGGGACTATTGGATCTGTACGCGACCCCATCCCATCGCGTGAGAATAAATAAATGAAAATTGGTCGTTCCGTTTGATTCCGTTAGATTGACAAAAAATCCCATGGCGCATCAAAAATTTATATAAAAATTGTTTCAATTTCTTCAAGAAATAAAATACTCACTGGAATCTTTTTTTGAGCAATGGCAACAACACAATCAGTACCGCGTACTGCTACTGTTGTCAAACCTCCTTGATTGATTGCTTTAAAAGCATACTCTAGAAGAATGAAATGAAAATATTTAATTCATTGAGAATATCTTGCAATATTGAAAAAAAAATACTAACCAACTTGATAAAGTCGACCTTCTGGTGAAAAAATAGTAATATCACGATCGAAACCGGCTGAAGCTGTCCGACTCATTTCGAGATAGAATTAAATTTCAGTTTCCTTTTAATCTAGAAATACAATTACATGTATGTATATGCATTAAACAAACGAACAGAAAACATTTTCAATAATTGTCTGTATCATCATAATTAACGACACGTCGTTTGTTATCATGAGAATTCGTATTTACAAATTTTGGTGTCGAACTTGGACTAACAAATGGAATCGCTTGAAATGGATTAGTTTGATTTGACATGGATGGTGATACTGTATTTGGTGTTGTGTTTGATTTTTTAATTGAACGTTCTGGTCCCACATTAGATGATGTTGCACGTTTGAATCCATGATCTTTATTTTGTGGTTGTACTTTGATGGCACCACTTTGTACGAGTTTTTTAGCTGCTTCTTTTGCTTGTTCGGGATTTCGTATAGGATCTTTTTGATGATGAGATGAATCATGCGCATTAGTTGAAGTCGTTGCTAGTCCTCCAGTTGTCGTCGTAAAACGTTTGTTTGATGTTTTGTTGTGTGAAATTTCTTTCATGCGTTTTTTATATTCATTAAATTCAGTTACACATGCATCTTCAACTGATGATAATGTTGTAGGTAAAACAAAACGACAAAGTGTCGACATGTTAAATTCAATACTTGAGTAATCTGCTGTATCGACGACCGATTCACAAGTGATATAGATATATAAATATATATATGTAAACTTGTTGACCAATAGCTATTGAATCGCCATTGTTCAAGTTATGTTTTTAATCAAAAAGAATAATAAAGATGTCAGTAGTAAAATAAAATCAGAAAAACAATGAGAAATAAAATTTTAAGGAAATACTAGTTTTTTCTTTTCAAGTACTGTTTTTCAAGAAAAATAAATTAAGCTACGTATGAATACTAATTCGATTGGTTACAAAAAAAAGTTTGCGTGTTCATATTGGTAAAGTCTTGAATAGCCTTTTTTATCGTGGCAGTTACCAATTTTACATCACTTCCACATCGTACTGAGACTGAATATGAATTTCATTCGATTATTTTCGTGGTTAACTATTTTCGGTTTACTTTTCTTCTCAACTACAGGTAAAACATCAATGAGAAATCATTATAGTATTCTTTTCGGCAAAACAAACAATTGTCAACTTTGTTTCTAGTTGTGTATGGTAAAGAAGATTCAATCGACGATGATGTAGAAGTAGGTGAGGATGAACAGGAATCTGCTTCACGTCAAGAGGAAACAATAGCACCAACGAATGATATACTTGTATGAGAAAAAGAAAATTAAAAATAAAACCATGTTTAAAAATCACTGTGTTTCAGGAAGGAAAAGAAGATGAAGATCCCAATCGTATTCCATCATCACCAGACTTTCGTACTGTTTATGCTTTTATTCAACCAGCAAAAGCGAATGGTTTGTTATTTTTTTCTTTGTTGAGAATCGTAAAAATGAAAGTTTATTTTTGAATTTTCTATCCTGTGTCTAGAATTAGTTGCCGGTAAATTAACTCGTTTACTTGTCGGTACACGTAATAATGGTACACAAAATTTCATTGTCGAATCTATTGATGGTTCTTTACGTTATCCACAAGATTTCAGCTACTATATACAAAATTTTACTTTATTACGATCTGAAAAAAGTCTCGAACCGGGTTTGGAATCAACGATTGAATATATGTTTATGCCTAGTGAAACGTTTAATGGACGACCAATGGGTTTAGTTATTTTACTTAACTATCGAAACAATGTATGAGAAAAAAAGCCATGCGTCTATTTTCTTTTTGTATTCATTCTTTTTTCACTCTGTTTTTAAGGAAGGCAAACGCTTTCAAAATGTTGTTTTCAATCAAACAATTAATTTAATTGAAGCTGACGAGGGATTCGATGGAGAAACGTAAGAATTGAGACGCAATAACGTTTGAGAAACATTTTATCTTCGTTTTCTTCAAATTTAGATTCTTTCTCTACATCTTTCTCGGTGCAATATTGATTTTATTAGGATTTATAGCTTATCAATATTTACTTTCAAATCGTGTTAAACGAGCTGCTGGTAAACAAGGTTCACAAAATATTCTTGGTAGTCAACAAGTGAAAGGTAGTTATGATCCTGATTGGATTCCAAAACATCTTATTCCAAGTAAGCGAACGAAAAAAGATAGCAATGAACATGGAAAATATGTGTTTGAAATTGTTGTTTAGATCGTTCGCCAAAGAAAACTCCCAGTCAACGAAAATCTCGACAAGCGACTAATGACACAAGTGGTACAGGAGCTGCTTCAAGTGAAAATGATGATTAAGAATTTGTTCTGTGTATGCGTTTCTGTGAAAAAGAAGAAACGAACGTTTTGTTTTCTTTTCATTTGTTTTTTTTTCTTGTTTGATTTTTTATGTGCGAGATAAAAAAAAAGATGGCGAAGGATGATATATGATTATCATATTCTTATAATTATTGTTTTGATGTTTATCAGAGAAGAGAAAAGAAAAATGTAATGTATCAGGCATGGAGACAATACTCGATAGTGGATTATTTATTGTTTTTTTTTTCTTTGTGTTATTATTGTTGTTTCGTAGGCGTTGATTCTCTTCATTTTTATCCTTTTTCCGCAGCAAATAAACTATTTTAAAAAACACAATATCAGTTTAGAAAAAGGACGATACGTATCTATCTTTTCCCTTTTTATTTTGATAGCTTATCATTACATTGCTATGATCTGGCTATTTTTCATAGTAAAGTGAAACACTTTGATAACAAGAATCATGATTTTTTATTACCTTTCTGTACCTAGACACGAGATGTACGCTTTATTATCAATTTATTTTTAAACATACATCGATTACTCGAAATGTATGTATGGAGAATAGAGAACTTGACAATAAAGTTATGCCTCATTGTTGATTATTTCAGATGGCTGCAGCGGTCAATACTATAGTTGATACAGGAATTGAATCCATGCGTAACTGCACGAACCCGGCTACAATGATACCACAGTCGATGGTGTCTTTTATTGAAACTGAAATATCTAATTTAAAAGAAATAGCTAGTAAGTTTTATGTGAGACATTTTGAATGTCGAACAAAACATCATGAAAAAAAATTCAATGTTGTTCAACTGATGTCTGAATACGATGGTAATTTTTCAACACCCATGCATTATCTGTAAGAAAGCATGATGGCATTCATATATATTTTTACCAACTTATTTTCGTTTCATTCTTAGTCAATTTTATCTGAAACGAGCCGGAAAGTTTGTTCGCTTTGCTGAAGAAATAGGAACAGTTGGTGTTCTTTCTTTGTGTCATTCGATGTGACTGAAATATTTTATTTGAAAATGTTTAGTTAAGTGATAACGAAGAAATCAATCGACTGAATTGTATGCGTGTTTATCGAGAGTTTATTCAACGTTATGTAGATTTAATTAGTTCTATTCTTGCTTATGAGAACACATGTGATGGTAATATTTGAAATTTTCCTATTGATTTTCTTCTATAGAAATCATTTCTATTTATAGGACGGTTATTTCGACGTTCTATAGATCGAATGCAACATGGAATCGCTCATGTTCCCATCAATTTACATTTACAACAATTACTAGTTAGTAACGGAGATGATCCTTCTCAAAGTATGTTATTATGAGGAAATGAAACGAATCGTTTTTTCGTACATTTTGTTGAATAAATCTTTCTTGTTTTCGATAGGATCCGTCTATAATATAGTTACACTAGGTGCACCGGCAGTGCATCATCTTAGTTTTTCCAACGGTGGCCTTTCTCGAATCAAACATCATGAGCGCGAGTCAAACAAACGTTTGCATTATTTACAAGATCAATTCCAGCATGTTCTTATCCTTAGTAGTGATATTGATGATGCACTTGATCATTTAACAAATATTCTTACAAGTTCTTCGGCAAATACTCAATATTTCTCGTTAGTATTATCATTTCAAAGAGTCATTCGAGCTGTAAGTATTACGATACCATCAAAACTAATGAAAAACTGTTTCATGAAAGATGAATGACAAGTTTCAGAAATTTTACTAAAGCACTTTTCTACTATAATGGGGTACATAAAAATCGTATTGTTCATACAAAAGTTAGTTTTGTTTGAAATCCACCTTCATTAAGGAGAAATATCTCAACCGTACAATGAAATGTTGAAAAATAAGTCAATTGTAACTGTCGAACACCATACTATTACTTGATACATCCGTAATTATTGAGTATTGTATGAGTATTTGACTGATCTTAACATGAAATCTAGATTTATTCTGCTAATTTTAATTCTTTATTTTGGATGTCAAAGATAATTCGATCTAGTTTATTGTCTGTATCAAAGTTTACATCGAAATCCAGTCGTGTTCATTGTGTTGGTACTGTACGAAGGAACGTCTATCAATCTTAAATCATTTTTCGATCGACATTAGAAAGATTCGAAGTGACATGAACTATCGAAATCTTACTGACGATTGAATAAAAGCATCTAACTACTATCAAATTTTCGAACTTTGAAGAGAGACACTTAATAGATGCACAGCGATCAATGACATAATGTGATTGTATTTAAGTGACATTCCTCGTAGAGATGATTCTTTTATGTTAACTGTATTCTAAAATTCCTCTTTGACAGAAAATAAAAACAACTCTGCCCGTATAATTTTACAATCGAAGAACGACGAAAGAAAAACGTACACAATCAACTGTCGATCTTAGTAACGAGAAATTTGTCTTTACACATGTTAAAGTTGAAACTCAGAGTTCGATTTCTTGAATGACTTCAGAGAAGCTATAGTCTTGTCTTATGTATACAAGCTATTATAATACAGATAACTGAAAAAAAAAGTTGTATCATTAAATCATCCTAGTTTTTCCTATTACTTATTTCCATTCATCCAATGAATGTCATCTCCAATGATAAGCGATAAAGAATCCAGAGGAATGTCTTTGTAGTGAGAGTTATCAGTTGTACGACTGCGAGATAAATCTTTCTTTTTTCAAAATATTCTACATCTTTCGCATTGGCAAAATGAGTTTTCACGATTTTCTCTAAACTGTTGTCGAATAAGATAATTATCTATGAGCCGTTATCATTGATTTAGTTGCCTTTTAAAAATAAAGAAAAGCAAAAGAAAGAGACTCGTTAAAAAAATTGCAATCATTAAAAATTCTAAAATATTTTCTTAGTCAACATTTTTACAATCAAAATAGATTGAGAAATTTTGAGCTATTGTGAATGAAGCCTAAGAGTTTCGTATTCATCAACATCGAAAAAAGAGAAAGAAAGAAATTCGATCGCACACTGTCACCAATGAAAACGCCGGGATACAATTACACACCTATTTCATGAGATTCAAATTAAGATAGTTAACCTTGTGCTAATTAATAGTTGCTATATACAGATGAATATTCAACTCATGTTATGCATCAAGAAAAAAGATTAGTCGCATATATTACTTCATTTACTATTCAAGTAGTTGTAAATTTGTTTGTTTGTTTTTTGACAACGTGAATACACCTTAAAGAAGTCTAGTGCTATAAAATATTTTCATTCAATCAAAAATCCCATTTCAACAACAAAAAAAACTAAATCAAATAATTTGTTTTAGATCGATTCTTTACTGGAATATTCAAATTCAAGTAAAGATCTTGATAGGAATAGTATCTCAAATGAACGAATTTTCGTTAATCCATTGGTATCGAAAATATCTGCTGCAGAAGTATCCTCATCACAAGTATGCCAATGCTCATCATAGTTTTTCTCAAACGAAAGAAGAAACTTCAGTATTTGAAACGTTTACTCTCTTTCTCAGGATACAATATATGAAAAAGCAAAAAGGCTGTTACAAGAAGTCAAAGAATCGATGGAAAATCAAGAAAGAATATTGGGAACAACAGAATTATATCATCTGAAATCGATTGCTGATGAACTTGAACGTCATACATGTAAACGAATGATGCGATATATATTTAAAGAAAGTATGGATATAGAACGTTATTCGCAAAGTTTCCGTGAACGTTTTGACATGGCTTTTTCTCAGGCAGTAATTATGTTCACTAAAAATTCATGTTCATATTATAGTGAAAAATTGTTTTCATTTGAGAGCATCGTGACACTCTTATGTTTATTTTTTCTAGTTAACTTGCCTTATATTCTCAATTTCCGTTCTTCTGTCGTCTTCTACAATAAGTGATCAAGCATGGAAGCTTTACATCAATAATGGTGAGTGTCGAAGTACAACAGAGAGAGAAAGAAAAAGACAGCATACGTAATATGTTGTTTTTTAAATGCATTTTGAAACAAAAAATCAAACATTCTCATTTCGTTTTTATTCGATATTCAACACTTCACTTTTTTTGTTGTTGTGTATTTTCGTGAGCACGCACACTCACACATACGTACAAATATGATTCCTGTTTTACGTTCTATTGATGGCCTGCTCAATCGCTTTGATGAATTATCACAACGTCATACTAGTCTGGTAGCAAGTTTTGAAACAAATTTTTCTGAATTCGACAATCCCTTACGAAATGTTTCACGTTATGATGACGAGCAGCGGAAAACTTCTGAAACTTTACTAATGACGTCCTTAGAAGATGATGATCAGATCGGATCGTTCGGAACTACAGACGAATTCAATCGACGTATAACTAAGAGTCGATCTCAAAATCGACCACCAAGCTATTCATCGAACGATACTGGTTCATTCTACAATCGTGTACCATCGAGAAGTTCTTGGGCAACGACAGAATCCTATTCACCTCCACGTATATCAGCATTAATCATAAGACAAATGAAAATCAAATCAAACAATACTCAACTAACAATAAATACTTCGAATGAAAATTTGAATGATTCCAAAATTCATACAACACCCAGAAGTAAGCAAAGAGATTCTGAGTCGAATCCACCATCAACACATCGATCTAATCATGGTGTCATCACATCTTTTACAATGGAAACAGTTAATCGTCTTTCAAGACCAAAAATACGTAATCCACCAACTGAACTAAAAGTACAATCGAAACGTGTCCATCGACGAACAAGACCTTGTCCACATGCAAGACAAGATGTATCAGAATCTTTGCTTACACCAGTGTCAATGTCCCCATCAATAGGATCACCGAAGAGCAAACGAACATATCCAATAACAGTTAATTTATCGTTGAAAAAACATAAAGCAGATAGTAGAATTTCAAATCATTATGCGAAAAGACTTCCAGCAAGCACCTATCATCGGCCAACTGTTTTTCTTGCACCTCCACCTACAATATCCCTTGCTTTTCCTATGCAACCCGAATTAAAATCATCTCGAGTTGTTGTTTTACCAAAACCAACAAATCCTCATAAAACGATTACTATATTAACTAAGAAACAGACGATAATACCACCAAAGCGATTGTTATATTTAATGACATGATCTTACGATTTTTTTTCTTTTCGTACATTTTTGTATAGTCTGTTCATAGAATAAAAAATCACTATCAGTTGCAAACTATTGAAATGGATAAGTTATACATAGTATGCATGAGACATAGAAGAAGAAAACATAATGATAATCAAAATTCTATTTGTCAACTAGTCATTCACATTTGTGTGTATTGTATATTTCTTTTTTATTGCAGGAATGTTGATCTGTTTTGAGTATCTTCTTACATGTGATGGTGATGAATTAGGTATGCTTGAAGATTCAATCGAAGCCATTTATGCATTGGAAAATGTTCACGTACGCTTTATGCCTGATACTGCAAAAGATAAATCACTTCAACCCCGCTTTTTCGGCACGAGATTCTATTGTAAAGTTGCAATACCATTGTCACCAAATGTTTTTGCTCGATTACCACCAAAATTACAAGATGGTTTCCATATTCGTATTGTGCCAGTTATATTCAATATAGGCATTGATCATCGAGCATCAATAGCCAGAGTGATGGCGTTAGTAATTGAAATTAATAATAAAAAAAGAACGAAAACGAAAATGAAACAAAACTCAATATGTTTTTTTTTAGTTTTCATTTCTTTACAGCAACGCAGTTCGAAAATGATCTCAATCATAGAAACTTAGAGAAACTTAAAGCCTATATTGACAAGAGTGTCGATAATTTGCCAGGTAATTGTTTTCATTTTTCTTTTCTCAATACTTGAAAAAGTATAAGCACAAAACTAAAAAAAGACATGAAAATATGTTTTTCTAAAAGGTGACATTCCTGATTTAATGAAATCACTTCACCAGACAGTACATTCGAACAAAGCAAAAAATATTGATATTTTTTCATTTGCTGAAAAGGTATGATGTTTTTTTGAAGTGCATGATAGTTTTGTTTACATTAGTTTAGATTTGTCGTCGAGCACATGGAATACGAATCACAGGTTGTAAAAGTGCTAAAGATCGTACATCGATGGGCTTCACATTAGAACAAGGACAACTACTTGTCAATAATCATAATCTTGATAAACAAGATTTACAGGATTTGTTAAATCAATTTCGACGTAATGGTACATCGATTGAAAATACACTTATTAATACAGGCGTAAAAGCATATGCTTTTTCATCGATACAATTACTTACATTCCCTGAATATTACCGTGCTCCACAAGGTACTTATGGAAATGCTCAAACATAATCTTGATCAATAAAAACAAACGTTAATTGCAAATTCTTTTTATTTTTTATATAATCGAATATATTTTTCTGTAGTTCGCATTTACAAAATATATGTTTGAAATAAAAGCAAGTATTTTTTATGAAAAAGAATCTATACTCTATGATATTCATTATTTCATATCATAATTTAGTTTTTATCTTACTGTTGAATTATATCCAAAGACTTCAAAATAAAAGCAAGTTTTTCAATTGCACTTCATTATATTTAAAAATTAACACAGTTGAATTATTATTCTTGGAAAATTGTGTTCAATATTCTCTAAATAATAGATCACATACGATATGAATATTCTAGAGTTTTCAATTCTGGAATCATCCATTACGCATTGATAATCAAATTACTTCACGATAAGATATCCTGTTATATGATGAAGTTCGTCTGAATTCTTAAGTTTTGTTTTAATTCAATGTAAACATCAATCATTCTAATAGAAATTTACGAAATAAAATAATTCATCTTAGGTTTTCACTTCTGTTGATGATATTCTACGATTGTTGATTCGAGACTTCCATTCAATGTCAAACACTTCATTCCCAAGACTTTTTTTTCATTTTAAATTGACTTGTAAATATTTTCTACTATATGAAGAACTCATCTCTTAAAAGTAATGATTTTCCATGGAAAATCTTCTGACAATAGCCATATGAATTTCGTTAATTTATTTCTATGAGTTTTTAATTTCAATTGAAAATAAAAATCCAAAGATGATCACTTTGATGACATGAACTTCACATCATAATCAATAGAAAGATTGAAAGTAATCAAAGAGAGAATTTTTCAAGTATTCCTTTATTTATTTTTTCTCAATTGCTTTAAATTGAGATGTGAGTCTAAATTTGGATGAAATCCTAACAACTTCTTGAATCCTTAGATTAGCATTTTCAATCGAAATAAGAGTATGGTAAAATATTCAGAAAAACACCTGTTCGATTATGCTAGTATTTTATTCAACATCGACTATAACACTCGTTAAAATTCAAACGTTTGAACATTTCGAATCGATACGAAATTGAAACTCGCTATAAACTTGACAGTAATAATGGATGAATTAAATTCAAATGTTTGAATCCAAACGTTTCATAAGATTTGAGAGAATTGTTGAAGTCAAATAGTCGGTAGAATTTTAATTCCAATCTGCACAGATCTTGACTCATAACTAGTATGGTTTTTTTTTCATTTCTATCAAATATTATGCCATGAATACGGTTTCAAGGTCTATATATAACCTAATAGTCCTATTTGTGACAAGATCTCAACGACTGATACAGAGAGGCAATGAAACAAACTTTCATCAGCAGTTTCACAAAAGCCATCACTTTGGAAGTTCAACCATTCTTTTCTTTTTGTTTGATTTAATCATCCAATGAAGTTCCTAACAGGCATGGAACGAGCTGTAAAACGTTTCTTGATAATTGTTTCTGTTTTTGATATTTTTGCTCCTGTGTAAATAGAAATCCTAGTAGAACTGTATTATCTCAATGTAGAGAAGAACTGAACATGAACTTGAAGACATTCCTCGAATGGTTCTTGTTTTAAGTTGAAATAAGAACGATAAACTATTTTTCATCGCAGCATAATGTTGCAAGTGACACGAAAAACGTTTTGCCATGATCGACACATGCATGTATCAAGATGAAAATCATATTCCAATCATAACTCTGGTTTATGTGAACGAATAAAAGAAGATTAATGTACTCATTTGAAGTTTTCTTTCGCAACATATATGTAAAATATAAGTGTGAGATTACAAAAGAAAATAGTTGCTCTTTTCCAACAATGGCATGCATAAGTAAGTTTGACTATTACCCTTTAGTGTGTGCGCATACAATATAAAAAAACTAATCGACCCGAAACACTCTTGTATTTTTCTTTCTTGTCTAATAAAAATCTATCGAATTGGTAACGAAAAAATGTACGGATTGGAAGATGCATGAATCATCAAAAAAAAAAAACAACATGTGGGAGCACAAACAAATATGATATGCAAAACGATGAATCAAGGTAAGGTTTTCCTTTGAAAAATTCTTTCTAAGATTTTCAAAAGAATTGAAACAGTTTGTTTCTTTTTTTGATAAATTGCTAAATCGAAAAGTAGTCGAGCCACTGGAACTTTACGATGATGATTGTTAACAGTATTTTTGTTTCTACAGCAACACAAGTTTGCCATGAAATCTAGACTATTTCAAATTATAGAATACATCTCTTTCAAATTACGATTTCCGAGTAGAAGACTTCATTTCACAACGAATTCTACGTTTTCAAGAAAAAAAAAATTTTAGAAAAAAATACTTATGCAAAAGCAAAACTCTTACAGATGGCAATAGTGTAGTTGAATACTTTTGAAAATTAGTTTACCATGATTTGAACAGTTATAAAATAGGAACACTAAGTGGTTGTTTAGTATTTAAATGTTGGCTGGAAACACTAGAAAAATATGTATGTATGAGATGATAACTCTTCGTGGCAACAAATCGTAGAAATCCTATAGTATTTATATAACTAGCTGCACATATAATTCTGTAAGTAATGATCTAGATTTCATTTCAAGAAATCATGTTTGCTATTGACTCTCATGTATTTCATATCATATCACAATAGTGTAGGATGTGTTTTTTTCTTCTTCATTCATAGGCAGTCATTTATTAGAAATAAAAAGTTCGATAGATGTAGCTGAATGACATTTCAATGCGAAGGAAGATAGAATATTTGCAGAGAATTTTGAAGACATTTAAATCTAACCACTTCTTATTGTGCGTACAAAAATTTCACAATGGAAACCATTTTAAATTATCCTAAGTAGTGATTGTGAACAGTATTGTTTGTGCTACACGAAATGACTGTAGGTTAATTTTATATGAAATTTCTAAAGGATAAAATATGAGTTTAATCAACATAACAGTACAACCTATAAATATGTAGCTGTGTATTGAATAGATTAGTTGTATGGTCGATTGAGTATCGAACTATGTTGAATCTCGTGTTTGGCTATAGAAGAATACAAAAGGGACATCGTGCTTTCAACTGTCGCAGCATTCCCCTACGGCTTTTAGTTTTGCCTTATTTGTTATTCCATTCTATTAAAAAGAGAACAAGAATCACGTAACTATTGATTCTTATCATTGATCGAAAGTTCAATTGTATTTACTTTTAATTCTTTTTCAGAAATCTGATCATATTTGCGATTGATTTTAGGTGAATAAAATTTTTGAATTCTCGAAATCAATCTAAATATCAATTAGAGAATTTGTTTGTTAGCGAAATTATTTATTCAGCATTACTTGGAGTTAAAATGCACGCATCCGACTCGTTTTTCGTTAGTTAGAAATGAAAAATTCATCTAATAATCATTAACATCCTATGTGTATATTCTATTTTCAAATCGATGAGTTTAAAAACTGATAATTTGTCAAAAAAATACTACAAACATAAAATAATATAGTATGATTGTTAAAAATGACGATTGGGTCTTGAACCCAAGTGTTCTCGGTTCGCATGTTGTCGCACTTTATGCTCGCCTTTTATCTGTCATAGATAAGAAACTAAGTCAAATTACTTAGACGTAGCAATATAACTTATTAATTGAAAAAAATACTGAAGTTTGAACGTTCATCAAACTTTCAAGCAATATTTTTGTCTTGAAAATCTAAAAAGTTGGCTCGGTAATTGTTTCACGTGATTGAATACTCATGTTGTCATTCCGGAGATTCAAGTTTCTTTCTGTACAATTGTTAATCAGTAAAGATTATTTATCCAAGTGGATTGAAACAAAGACTAGGCTCAATCTTTTAAAAGCGAAAACATGAGAAAATACATTCAGAACTTGAGTCCTTCAATATTAGTGTTCGGAAACTTTTTAACTGCTTAGTATTGACGATCGAACAATGCAACTATTCGGGACTGTATAGCATGGCGCACACTAAACTTTACCAGTATAGATGCTAAAACTGAAATAGAAAATGGATGGATTTATCTTTTCTTATGTACATATCTTGAAATTTCATAGTAATTACTTCCTAGAAAAATCTTAACCTTCTGTGACGAATTGCAAATGTATTATGAGCAACATAATGACAAAATTCTTCTTTATGAGATACTCTTGTATAATTGTAGAGTCTATAAGAATATTATTTTATAACCCCTAAGAAATATTTCCTTTTCTTGAGTATCACACAAAAATTTTGATAGCTTCCAATAACTGTTTTTCAATCTCATACTACAAACTTCAACGATGATCTAAATCAATATTTTTAGATTCGTATCTACACGATCCTTTAGTTGCACCGCCGTCGTATGATCAACTAATCAATACCCGTCAACAGAGAATTACTAGTTCATCTTACTATGTTGCTGATCCTGACCAAGTGATTCCCTCAGCACCAATAGCAGGCAATGAAGCAAATTCAGCACAAAAGAATTCTACTCAGGAACCTTACCAAGCCATTATAATTACCGGTATTATAGTCGGTGGTGCAATCATAATCGCGATCATAGTATGTCTAACGTTCATATTTATAAAGCATAATTCAAATACAACAATTAACACTACACCAACAACCACCACTACCACGACAAGTACAACAACAACTACTATGAAACCTAAACGCCTGAGTAATATTGAAATGTGGAAGTTTGCTTTTTATTTTATATGTATACGCTTTAGTCTCATATACCAATGTCTGAAAATGCATATATTGTCTTTCTTCCGCAACATCAACAATGAGAACAATAGTAGAAATAAATGTGAGATACTAGTCGTATGGTAACACGACAGTTGCCCCCCGCCCCCCCCCCCTCGACAGTTGAGCTCCCGACAGGTGAGCCTGATTTAGAGAACAATTGAAAAAGCACAAGAAAATAACTTTATTTAGTCGAGTTAACATTCATATAAAAAATTGAACACAGTTCACGCTCTTTTAAAATACAATTCTCTTGGTATCAAATGAAAAGACGAAACTAGTTATAATTGTTCATCCAACAACTCGTATTTCGCTTGCTTTTTTAATTTAGCAGCCACAGCTTGCAACGGTTCAGCCATAATCGAATTCGCGTGCTGTCAGATTTTCAAGTTTTTGATAGATTCATAGATTGATGGGTTTTCTCGTGCTGAGTGCTAAACAAAGCTTATGTGCAACTTTATCGTGAAAATAGATCAGGGACCACACTACTTGAATAGCTCTGTACTAGCCTTCTGATGAGTTGTTCGTTCGAGGTAGCTGATGCTTCAATATCGAAAAAAAATTTCACATCGAATTTGAGAAGCGAGGAGCACAACGTCAATTGTTTCGAAATGGACGTTCCAAAATATTATCCTCGAAACAGGTGACAAATTCTAAGCTAGAAATCATAGTAGATATTTGCGAATACTCGTTCATTTTTGTAGAGATAGTCGTCATATTCATAGACATGAGTATGAAAGAATCATTCACAACATGGTAAGTAGCAGGTTTACAGCATTTTCAAACTTCATCTATGTACGTGGGTAGATGTTGATTCTGTATATTGCCTTATACAACAATGAAAGCTCAATTGTCGGGAGCTCAACTGTCCTTGCACCAGTCTTATAGTCGTTAATATGATAACCAAGAATGAGAATATTGTGTGCCTATGACTGTGGATAGATATAGTGATTGATTTATACACATCTTTTACAGGAATATAGGCGTGGTGACTGAAAATCAAAATGATTCTAACATATGTGATAGATAATGTGAGACTGAAGGTCACTTTATTTGCTTCATTCAACTTCAGCGTAAGACACCGTATTCCAAAATATTTGAAAAGAATCGTAAAGACTTCTTTCATATACACAAATATTATCTCAAATTAATTCGAAGTTTCTGGCTTTAGATTATTATTGATTATAGGCATTCTCGAAATTAATTTTTGTTTTTTTAATCTGTTTGACATCAAAACTAGATGAAATTCTTTTTTAATTTTTGTTAGAATGTTTCGATGGTGAAGGATTTTTGATCAGAGCAGACGGTTCTCGAGTTAAAATACGTGATGCAAAAGTTGGTGATCAGATACTCGTGGCATACGAAACGACTTCTAAGCGTGTTCAACTTCGTTCAAGTCCAGTGCTTGCAGTGGACATCTATCAGAAATACAATAATGGTTCGTCGGTAGATTTTCTAGAAATTCAAGTCGAGAGTCTTGCTCACGCCAAAAAACCGTTGCATATTACTCCAAGACATTCATTACTCGTCAAAAAGGAACAAGATATTCAAGCAACATTTCGATTTGCATCTGAAGTTCAAATAGATGACTATTTATTTTTAGCAGAAGATGATAATCAATCAGCAACTCCAACTCGAGTCATCAGTATAAAAACTATACAAGTTTTTGAAGCTTATGTCCCTCTTACATTTGAAGGAACGTTAGTGATCGATAATGTTGTTGCATCTTGTTATGGAACATATCGTCATTCGTTCGTTCATCTGGTTATGACGCCACGACGCTGGTTACGTTATGGAATTCTTCAAATGCTGTCATCTCTGATGGGACATACCTATATGAATAAATATGCTGATGATTTTCACAACTATTTCACGACAATGGATTTGTTTCGATTAATGATTCTTAATCAAATTCAAGATTGCATTCACATGTTTGAATGCACATGAATATATTTTAGTACTTTCTATTTTCAACATAGTAAATAAAAAGAAAAGTATCCCTCATCTTGGACACCAGAGCAAACCTATTCATTAAATTAATTTTATTACAAATCTTCGAATAAGCAATCTTTCTCTTGCTCATCGATAAAAACTTCTCTCATTGTACAACAATGGACCTTTTTCATATAGGACAGAAAGTTTCTTATATCTATTTTCTTTAAGAAAACGAATAACTTGAAATCATTCAATGATAAGATTTTCGAAGACATTTAGAATTTCGAACGGTGCAGTTCATGATCATATAGATCGTTGTTCACATTCCATCGATACGAAAATTCAGTACAAGTTAGTAATACACAGTTATTTTTAGATGAAGCGTAAGAAAAAAAAAACAACCCAGTTTGTTTACTTTCAATTCATTCTTTAAATTCATATGAGAATAGATTTAAATATAGGATGTTATACTATGATTCAGCATTGAACCATATGAACATACATAGTAAACATCCAGCAGTTCTTGTTTATTGATACTAAAGTACCTGTAACTTGATAAAGGACTCATTTCGCTGACACAATTGAGATCAAACGAATGAAAATCGAAGTAGAAATATGTATCAATTTTATATTCTACAATTAAATTATTCTTTTTCTAGATAGTAATGAAGTTGTCTGTGAATAGACGAAAAACATCGATCTATATATATATTAATCGGTATCTCAACTGAGGTGATTCTATTTAACATGAGATACTGTCGTTATTCTATTATCAGTAGGTGTACAAAACAATATGAACACCATTTCTGTAGTTTTGATTGTCGTATTGACATTTCCCTATAAGGGTCTCATCATATGTCAATTATCGAATATCTACCAAACATAGTACGATCGTATATTCATATTTCAATGTTAGACGTCTTTTTGATCAGTCGAATGAAGATGACACATCTGAAAACATGTTTTCGATTGTTCAAAGAATGTAAATACATTGAACAAACATTTCTCAATGATATATTTGATCTTGATAACTGTAAACATCTTTAAAATTGATCTCGAAAGTGTTTACTTACTTTATTTCACAATATCATCAGATGTTCTATTAATGTTTATTTGCCAAACGATTTGGGCATCCTTTTATGATTATAATCATTGTCCAAATTAGCAGCGACAACTATTATATTGACATTAATAATGAAACCATGTCTGAAATGAATTGT
Organism: Rotaria macrura; assembly: GCA_900239685.1. NCBI lineage: Eukaryota > Metazoa > Rotifera > Eurotatoria > Philodinida > Philodinidae > Rotaria > Rotaria macrura. The sequence continues at coordinate 142,665 of OENT01000040.1, forward strand.
AATCGTTAAATACATTTTTGATTATTTGTCGACAAAAATCTACCGTTGAGCTATTTCTTTAACATGAATTATGACTCATAAAATATTTTATGACTGTGTAGTCAATGATGCGTCTAATCACACGCTATCATGATGCTATAAATCTAGAGTGTTAATGATAAAATATCACTAATCTCAATTACATTTAGAAGATCAATTTCTTGACAGACAACTAATTCTGAAAGCTATTAGTTATTGAATAGTTTGACTTCGTTCTATTGAGATCGATTGCAAATGACAAATTTTCCAATCAATATTTTGTTTATACTATTTGCAATCAAATGATTCATCCTATTAAACACTAAATATGTCTGGACAAGTACGTCTCGAAACAAACTAAAGTTACATTTTCCCCTAGAGACAATTCATTTAGAATATCGCAATTCGATTGCAACTTAATTAAAAATGGCACACGCTCATTTATATTGTTCATCTGTATTTTTTTTTTCGTCTATAGAATAATAAACATACAATGTGATCTCTTATGGGAAAAGAGAAACATGGCACATTAGATTTATTATTGCACTAGCAGAAGAAAAACAAAACTGTACAACACAAAGACAGAAAACAAAAACAAAAAAAAAGAAAGGTAGAGAAAAGAAAAGATTCGTTAGAGTATTTCATCTTCAAATGAATGACTCATTTTAACATAGGTTGCTGACGATGAACTTGATAGAGATGAAGATTTATTTGTTTGAGTACGATCAGTAAATGTTGTTAAACGAGTTGAATCATTTGTAGTCGTCGTTGATATTGATACTGTTGTCATAGCTGTAAATTGTGGTGATGGTGATGATAATAATAGTGTATCATTTTCAGCATCTTCATTTAAGGATGATGAAAATGATGGTGTTAAATTTGTTGTTGTCTTATTGTTTAGTGATTTACTTTTCATATATCGTTGTAGAATATAATGAAAACAACAGATAAGAAGAGTAATTAGAGTAAAAAATACCAAACAAATAAGAATAATTGCAATAAAATAAATAAATGTGCGTTGATCAAGTTGAATACGAGATATGATTGAATAATTTTGACATTCTGATTCATCCGAAACGATTAAAACTATAAAATTCTTATACATCGAAGATAAAACTTCGGATTTTCCATGATCTTTTAAATAAATATCAAATGTATAATCTTGAAATAATGGTGGAACAATAAGAGTACCATTAGAAAGAAGTATTATATTCATTGATGAAGGATTTATCATTGAAAATGATATAATACCATTTTCAAATTCATCTGGATCATATGCTTGTATTCGTAGACGAATATTTTCATTGTTATTTGTTGAATTATATATATAACATATTGGTGATTGACTTGTTATCGTTGGTTTATTATCATTTTCATCAAGAATTAAAATTTCAATCGATATTATATCACTATGTAATGAATCATTGGCAATAATACGAAATTTTAATTTATTGATTTGTTCACGATCGAAACTTTTTCTCGTATATAAACTTCCATTTGATTTAATTTCAATAAAATCTTTTGTTTTACTATAATCATCTGAATGTATTTCATAAATTATTCGATCATGAATATCTCTATCATCAGCTTGTATATGACTAATCAATGTTGAATTATTTTGATTTTCTTCGATTTGAAATTGAATAAAATTTGTTTGAAATTGAACAGCATTATCATTTAAATCATTGACATAAATAATTATTGGTACGATGGTTTTATGTCCAATACTATCTTCAACTTGTATGGAAAATTCATACATAGATTGTTTTTCATAATCAAGACTTTCTAAAATAATTAATTGATTATTATCATTCAATAGAAAAATATTCTTATATTGCTGTTCATTATTGAATAGAAGTTCAAGTGTAATACGATCATCTTCGTCAGGATCATATGCTTTAATTGTATCAAGAATCATATTTTCTTCATTGTTTTCATCAATATAGTATAAGTAATTTGATAAATTTTCAAAACTAGGTGAACAATCATTAACATCAATTAAATGTAATTCAAAACGATTTTCTATTGAACGTTTCGGTTGGCCATGATCATATGCAAATAATGTAAATGTATAAAATGATTTTAGTTCACGATCAAGTACTGTACTTGTTTTTAACACATATGTATTGTCAGTGACGTTTTCTAATTGAACGACAGAACCTTCATGCAATGACGATATTAATGTCATTGCAACACGTCCATTGTCAGCACTATCACAATCAGAAACTGTCATATAAAGAATTGGTGTGCCAAGAGAAATATTTTCTAAGATATATATGATTGAATTATTCACAAGTTGAACATCAGCTGGTGAGAAAATAAACATTTCTGGTGTACAATCATTCTCATCAATGACCTAGAAAATTTATAGAATCAATCATAAGTAAAAGCATATTTCCTTCTCATTCATTCATTCATTCATCTATGAAAACTTTCTTTTGATTTATATTTCTCTATGATCGATGTAGAATTTCAAGTAGTATCTACATAATGTGTACAATATCGAATCTAAATATTAACTCTAAGTATGAATAAACTGAAGAAAATAAAGGAATTGTACGTGATAAACATGCAGAAAACTATATTCTGATTATTAATCTTTTGACAAAAAGAAGCATCCATTGAGGCAGTTCGATTGACTGTATTTAAATTGCTCTTGTGACATTCTGAAGCGAATGAACGAATTTGCATATTTGTTTTTTCGCGAGCTAATATTGAAGTATTCTTCAGACGATCTTATACACGATGCCCCAGGCAAGAAAACATGCTTTCTGACAAGGTCTCAGTCATATTGATTCTCCTCAACGATGGAAACAACATTTGCGACACATACAAAAAGCATACCCCCTAATTAGATCTTTGTTGTTACAATAGAAAGAATTCAGTCATCAAAAAAAAAACTGAATTATAGCTATTTACGAGAAGGGTAGACCTTCAAGTCATGCTCGATCCTAACATTTCTCAGAAGAAAATGCTCGACTAATTCAACATTCTCACGATGATGTTAGCTCGGCGAATGATTGAGAATGTTTTGTTTTGTTTTTCTATTTTCTATACCTGTACAATAATCGTTGCATATGTTGGAATAGAATTAGGTCCACAATCTTTTGCTTGTATCTGTAGTTCATAGTTATTTCTTTCTTCATAATCTAATTGTTTTAACAGAGTTATTGAACCATTATCAGGATTTAAATTGAATATTTTATTGATTGTTACATCATTTTGTGTCCACTTTGAAAATGAATAGATGATTTTACCATTCAGATCTTCATCTGGATCAAAAGCTTTCATTTGAATAAGTTCTGTATGAATCGGAGTTAGTTCAGATATTTTAATTATTAATGGAAATTGTTGATCATCTTGAAACTTCGGTGAATTATCATTAATATCGGTTATAGTTAAAATAATTTTTGTACAACATGCACGTTTTTGATATGCAACACCTTCGTATGCACAAAAATTGAAATAATATTTATCGCATGATTCTCGATCTAGTTCTTGAATAATAATCATCGATGGTGTTAATTGATTATCAAGACGAAATTCAGAATAATTATTTGATACGATTACATACGATTGAATATTATTTGGTGCTTGATCAGGATCATGTGCCATGGGTAAACTAAGTCGAGTATTCAATGGTACATTTTCACTTATGTTTAAATAGTAAATATCATTTGTAAAGAAACAAAAATTATCATTTTCATCGAGAATAATTATTGGTACATTGATTATATGTGTATATGTATCACTAAGAGCATTGATTTCAAGTTTAAGTAAACATTCATTCGAACATGAACATATACCCAAACGACAAAGATCTTCACGATCAAGCCGACGTTTTACTGTTATTGTACCTTTAAGATCATCCAAGAGAAAATACGATATAACTGATGTTCGTGTTAAAAATGTAAATTCCCAATTAGATGTTGGTAGAAGATTTATCAATTGTGTTATTGATGTACCGATTGGAGATAGTTCACTACAATTAACAGGTGGTAGACGTATATAACGTGATTGAATAAGAGAAGTTAAATTAAAGAATAGACTGACTATTAACCATAGCCACGAGCAGGACATAGCAGCATGGTTATTACATCAAGTTAAATAAATAGTGTACTCTAAAAAAGAAATAAACAATAAGAAAAAAGAAGAAAGAAAATACAGAATTGATTTCTTTGTCCTAAAGACAGATCACTACTATCTCTTTTGACCATCTCTCTCATTTTTATCATCTAAATATATATATATATATATACATATACGTATATATACATACAGACACGCGTAGACATACGCTCACGAATGGTTATCGAATTAACTGATACTGTTCTTCGTCTTTCTTATTGTCCGATTTAACCATTACGATCATCGTACCGTATGGTACCAACAGCTTGTACATGTCTGTTTATTTTTTTAAATGTGTTCTTCTCTACATTTTCCGCCTTTCTTTGTCGTTTGAACTTGAGCCGCTAATTGACGAGATAGATGATCGTTGACTGATTTCATACGTCTTCTGTGATTCTTTTTCCACCAGTCTCAAATGTCGTCGGTATAAATGAAGTAAAAAAAAGGCGGATGAATGTCAGTATGTGAAAAAAAAGTCATCGATATTCCAGCTGACACTATGCAACAGATTTTTGACCTTTTAAAACCTTAAATCGACTCTTGTTTCTAGTTACCTTGATGATGAACTTTTAATAACGATATATGTCTCTGTCCGATTCAGCTGACATTTATCCCTCAATAACTCGAATACTGTACTTACATAAGTCAATGATTCCAATTATATCAATGGTGGGAATTATGTTAGATGAGGATTTCTTTTTCTTTACACAATAGTGTGAAGTTCTGTGATAATAAGGATAAATGTAAAAGTTTTGTACGATGATTCTTTAATGATTTGTAGGAAAAAAAAAGACAAAGAAAAAAAAGCGAAGATGAATGTCTTATGATCATGATCAAGTCTGTGCACGTTTAACGGAAACAAGACACGAACTATGACGGATATTTAAATTTGACATAAAGAATAATAGCAGTAAGAATGAACAACAAGAGGAAAGCGGATGTGAAACGAAATCACTCGTAAAAGAGAGCGTTGATTGCACGCGGCAGCGTATATTACTCAAGTGTGTAATTGTAAGTAGCAAAAAAAAAGAGAGCGAATAGGAGAGCAAAAGGGAGGAGGTAACTAGAGCAAAGAAAAAGAGAGGGTCTAATGCGCACGCGACATATGCAGAAGAAAAATGATCGTATGTCTCGCGTTCAATAATTGATTTACACAATGTGGGAATCGTGATCGCGCCTTCGAACGCTATTTCACTAACTCTTTGGACGTGGGCCGGAAAAGACAGCCATCTCTTGTTCATTTTATGCTGTCGTAACATGGGAGATTTGTTTGCTATTCACTTACTCACTCATTTATTCACTCATACACTTCATATCGGCAAGGACATTACAGTCCGAGAATCAAAAGCTGCTTTATGCATTCTCAATTTTCCGTTTTTTTATGTCTCCCTCATTCTCTCCCTTTTTTTTTCTAATCGATACCGTGTAATCGTCATGTTAAGAAACTACTTTCATCCGAGAATTTCATTCATTTAATATCATACTACCATAAATAGAAACACTTAACATGGAAAACGGGGTGGTGAAAAGTGTTCCCTTTGTCAATCGAACAAGATTGAAGACACTTACGCCAATGAAAGAAAATGTGTCTATGTGTACCACATACGACAAATATATATATATATATATATATATATTATTTAAACAAATTAGACCCAACGGGATATTTAGCGTAGTCTTTCTAGCATTTAAAGATTAGTGGTAGAAAGCATAGCATCTGTTTTTTTTCTATTTTGATGATGTTCAACAAAAATACGGTCAACATCTAATCTTAAATAGTAATCAGCATGCAAAGTTTCTGACAGACACATCCTGTTTGATCAGATAATCATCAGAGCTGATTTCTTTCTAGTCGCATGATCCGATAGTTTCTCTTTGTTTGTACTGCCTATGCGACTACGTCAAACTGACATTCTTCTACTGATTAAATCAAGTATCCATCTTCATTTAAATTAATCTACGTATGATTGAACATGTTCTTTACTGCCGTATCGACCTCTTAAATTGACCCGTAAAAAGAAATAATGATGACAATTCAAACTGAAGGCTATATGTAAGCAAAAAATAATCCATCCCTCTTCACTGTCATTGAGATAGACCGATAAGAAGTATTCGTATGCATATGGTCGATTTGTCCCCCTATTAGCTTTCCACTTTGCATTCACTTACCTATGTTCGTGGTCGCTTTCATTCGTCGTTTGAACAATTATACCTACAAACATATAAATGCACACCAATATGTGAGTAAACAAAGTTAGGTTCGTGAAGTGTTAGTCTGTCGCTGTTGTTCACTCGACATTCATTCTTACTTCTGTTCTCTTCTCTATTTTGTTTTATTATTATCAATCTTTTAAGAAGAAAGACTTCCAACTGTGTCGTATAAGAGAGTTGTTCACAACAAATGATCTATCATGATGCCACTCTCTTCAATCAGATAGTATAGACAGACAGACAGACATAGTAGATGATCGAGAAATCGATTCGAATGATTACATACATCTATTGAATTGAAAAGGATTCATTGACTATTCGCTCATCCCCCCCCCCCTCCTCCTCGCTCCTCCCACTGCCCTCGTTTACAGTATGTATCCTCTCTCTTACGATATGTATGAAACATCAACAGAAGTAATAGTAACGATAGAACAAGAAACAATAATATGCTACCATACAATGAACAAGAATAAAAAAGAAGGAAAGAACAGATTGATGTCTATCATCATTTTTTACCAATTCTCGTTCGTTCTGTGTCTATCTTTTCTTAAACGTTAAGCATAATAAAAGAAAGAAGAAGAAAAAAGAGAGGGAAAAAAACCAAGTGGTCAATATATGTTTTGAAACATGTAGACGTTTTGTCTACAATTGAACAAGTCAATAATTACTCTCTTAACTTCAGCTGCCGCTCAACTGAGCGAACAAGTACGTCAAAGTGAAATAGAGAGAACCTCGAAGATAAAATAGTCCTAGCCAACTCGCCGTCTTCGACTGATACCAAGAATATTGAACCCTCAAGAAATAAGAATAAATTACATTTTTTCTTCTTCTTCTTTCACATCTAACCAGAACACCAGAGACAGAGTGACAAGCAGACGTTATTTGTACATATAACGTCTGTATAAAACAGTCCACTTTTCAGAAATGACTAGTCAATCATATACATAAATCCAGATTTTATCAAGATCAATGGCCGTTGGTCATTTTATCAAAAGGCAGACAAAAGAACATATTAACTATTGACCTCATTGTCACTTATGGTTTTCTTTTTCTTTTTTGTGATGTCCCGATAAAAATGACACGTGTGTCCATATCTCTTCATTCGCATACTGCCGTTACATCATCATTATCATCACCATCGATGTTTAAATGATGGAAAAGGCCAGTTGTCGATGTATTTTTATGTGTATAACGGAATTTTTTTTCTCTTACCATAATTCCGGTGTTAATGTGATCAAGATAAGATAATGTGTGCGCATAGACTATATATATATATATATACATTTCGCATTTTTCACCTTTACTTTCTCTACTCTAATGTCCATTTCCGTGGTCCAAGTGGTTGGTTAAGATTCATATAAGCCCATGAGGCGCCGGTCACTTTACTCATTGATGCGAATAACACGTCTTCCGTACTCAATCACATTTACTTTTTCTCCGTCTCTTTGTTGCTCATAGGCGTTAGTCAAAATAAAAAATGAGAATGATAATGATAGTGATGATGTAGAAAATGATAGTGATAGGTGCGATTAAACTTTTTTCCTATTAATTTTCACTATACAACACCCACATACATGTACACCTGTATCAAGAGGACATACATCGAAATGGAGAAAGAAAAGTGAATCTGCTCGTTGTCATTTACTAGAACTCCATTAGAGTGTGACGTAAGATGAAAGAAAAAGATAATGAAAAGAGATATCAGGAAGCCTGAAAATGAAAATTGAATTGTGTAATATGTTGTTACTAGATGATGGTCATCTGAACTGCATGTATGAATGTATGTATGTGGTCTCGCCTTGCGGGCAGCTTTCTTATTTTCCTTTTTTTAATTCAACATTGTAATTAGATCGTCGTCTGTCGATAAGTGAATCATTTCGATTTCCAATCGATGCACGTGTTACTTTTATTACAAGCTCTCATATTTAATTCAGTCAAAACGAGTTGGGTGGAGCATTAAATCAACCAACTGGACACAAGACATATATAAAACATCTCAATTAGATAGGCACCAGCAGCCGCAATAGTAACATACTTTGGTCAATTTAGTTTAACGATTGAATTAGATGTTGCTGGGTGAACAAATGATATACACACATATGTCACATTTCTCGTTTTACAACAACAGCATATGACTAAAGAATAGAGTGTCTCGCATTCGAGTGTGACTACAAAAAATAAAGTCTAGGATGTAATGTGTGCGTGTCAATGTGAAGAAGAGTATGCAGAGACATGAAAGAAAATGAGGCACAAGTATCTATTTTGTAGTCAAATTTTTTGACAAACATAATGATAAAAATTTACTTGGCATCTAGTATAATTAACGATCACGAAATCAACGTCCGTATGGGACGATGTAACCCATAAATATACAATCTATTTGTCGTTGTGTGACCGAAGGACATAATACAGACATTATTATGTTAAATTGTGTCACACCTATTTTCTTTTACTAACATGAATTTCTTTTTCTTTTTGTTACGCTTCATCATACAGTAGAAAATTACGATGAAGACCATCATTATCATCATCAACATCATTGATTGCGTTCCTTTATTATTTTGAAGATGACATCACTACTCTTTTTTTTATATAACTTTATAAAGAAACTGGACATAGAATAATAGAAGACTAATAAATAAATGGAGAACAATTCATATCATTTCCGATTATGTATCTATTCCGGTAGATGACCTTCCGAACATTTCTGTCGAGATTCTACTCGAGTTTTTGAACAAATGGTCATACTAATCAGACACAAAATTTGAACAAATATTATCAATCATTGACAACAAAAAGTTCTTATCTTAATCAAGTAGGATTTTTTAACAATATGCTATTCTACATATGTACATATATTTAGTCTATTTAACAACTGTCACTATGACAAATGAAAGGTTCATTTTATCAAAAAAAAAAAAGAAAAAGAAATAATATGACTATGATCTTAACTACTAAGTAGGATCTTCTTCAAGTATTCTTCTTCTATGAACTAAAATGTAATTTCCTATGTATGAAGACGCAAGACATAACCTTTAGAATTCTTTTTTATTCTTGAAAAGGCTATCTGATAAAAAAAACAAATTATTAAATATGAAGTAATGAAAAAGAAGTATTTGGATGCGACTATTTTATATGAGTAGATTTTCTCGTGTTACTCAAAGACATTGATATGTATGATCGAGTCAAATGATATTGATCTTCTTCTGTGAATGAATCTGAGAGTGTAATATGAGATAATAGGAAGCGGCTACTAGTGGGGAGGAAAATAGGATCGAGAGAGATTTTCTATCAACTAATGACACTTGCAAATAAGTAGATCATTGAACTGCTAATAAGTTTTAATATATTCAATGATTTATTTCAATATCAACACATAAAAAGAACTAGATGCATTGTTTTATTCTATCTACTAAACATACCTTATACTTTCATATTGCTTGATAGTTATTTTTACTGATTTAATTAGTATTTTGCATAAACGTACATCCATTCTCGGTTTATTTCAAGACTAGTCTTTCTATTTGTGATATGTGTGCGTCGGATAATGCCAAAGGCGCACTTTGATACATCAGAAAACCTGTTTCATACATTTTTAGCAATCCTCAACCATATTCTAAATGCTTTTAGTGTGTGTTCTATTGTCAAAAACATAAAAATTCATTATAAAACCATTCTCAAGTTTTCATTCTAAACATTCAAATAGTGTCAATAATCTTTGCAATCTGAATGCATTAGGAAATGGAAAATCTCTCATGTCAATGGGCGTACGATATTACAAATAACATTGCTTACTAATTATTTTCTATTGATAGTAACCGTAGTGGTTTTTTGCTAGAAATTTTATCTGTTAATCGATACACTTTGAGGACTTGCCTATGGAGTGAAATCACAACAGATAATCAATACATATATATATATATATATACACATATCGTTATTTGATAGCGATAAAAACCGCATGTCCATGATGTTAACAAACCAAGAAATATTGCAAGACAAAAATATTGAGATAATTTGACACGCTAGTTTGAATGATAAGATCATATTACTATTAGATGAAAATTCAGAAAGAATTAATGTGTTAGTATATGAGGCTGGAATCTACTGTGATTTAATCGATAAAATTCTTTTGAGTATTTCGAATGAAATTCAAGAGAAAAAATTTAGTTTTCCGTATTTTTTGTATTCGCATAAAAAAATATTATTGTAATGGGAACAAGAAAACGAAGTGATTTTATGAAAATAACACATGCAAGTAGACGGCAATCATGTGTATCTTTATTGTCTAGCGTATTTTGAATTGATGAAAGCACGAAGGTGTTGAAATATGTGTCGTTCGATTTTTTTTCTCTAATCATCAAAAGTATACTTAGAAAGAAATTATATTTTGACATTGGTTAATTATATTTAATTTAGTATGGCAAAATACAACGAGCAATGAAAAAATTTTCTAATCTAAGATGTTGCACTCATGATATTTTAGTTGTTTTTCATTAATGTTTCTTTTAATTTATTCTACATTGCATTTAGTGATAAAGGACGAAGAATTATTTGGCGTTGGTTATGCTTTCATTAAAGTAATTAAGAAAACAGACTTTGTAATAGAAACTTTTGAATACTCTATGTCGTTGTGTTTTCTAATCATAATCAGATAGTGGTTTTTGTCAAAATACACCTACAAATACAAATGTTTATCGCAAAAGATCAAGTTCTGTTTGCTCAAGATATTTTGAAAAAGCAACATCTAACTTCTTCAGGATATTTTTCTTGATCTAGACAATATCAATTCTATGTAAAGAATTCTTTTGTTTTCATACCGAATATCAATTATACAATAGAAAAATGATGATACATCTCAATTGTGTTTTTTGAATATCGCGTTGAAGTTAGCGTTATCAAAAATCATAAAGCTTAAGTTTTATACGACGTTCTATTTAAATATTTGTATGTCCATAAAAAGTTTCCCCTGATTCATAAGAAAAAGAATCATTTCCATGGTTTTTATTTTTAAAAAGAAAAGAAATTGTTATTGATCATATTTTCTATTGTTGTATGGAGAAACAAAGATCTCGATTAATTTTTATACTTAATAGATGATCGAGTAACGATGGTATTCTTAAACTTGTTTGGATCATGATAATAACATCTGATGCAAGAACAAGGGATTCAGCAGTCCCAAAATATTGTACAACGAAATATTTCGTCATAATTTTCTTTTCAACATACCTACGAACAAACTGCTTCAGTTGGCAAGTATTTGATCCAAAGAAAAGAAACCTATAAGCTACGAAATGTATAAATGAATTCTTTTTTCTTCTTGTTAATCCATTTTTGACCCTATTAGACAAGATAAATACATAAATATATATATTTTATGTGCAAAGAGAAAGACACATAAAGTTATTTTTATCATAAAGAAAAAATAAAGAAGAGAAAATAAAATAAAATTCGAATTGAAATTCCATGCTGATTACAGAAAGAAACGCATGAACGCTTATGTGAATATTACATATAAAAAATTATTTTGGTTTATTTCTGTTAGATACATCAACAAAAAAGAATTTAGAGGAAGATAAAAAGAATTCATCACATAGTTATTTTTTTTAACTCTTACTACTCGACTATTTTGCTTCAGAATTTCTTTTTTCTTGTCATGAATTCATTCATTTGAAAGTAAATGGCGTTTACCTTTACTGATTGAATTACGATTACCGATATGAAATGAACGCCTCAAGGTATCGAAGCGTTGACTAAGAGTTAGTTTCTTATGAATTATGTCATCATGATCTTCGGAATGATGATCATAATGATCATAATGATGATCAGGATCTTCATCGCTACAATTTTGGATTTGTACATGTTGTGTTTGTTTTATGTGACGCCTCTTAAGTAGCAAAGATAGTCGTGTGCGAAATGATTGATTAAATTTGCTTTTCTTCGTTAATGAGTTTTGTTGTTGATCATCTGGTGGTAAAACACAATCAGATTCGTGCTGTTCCGTTTCACAAAGTGTTGAACAAATTGGATTTGGTACTGACAATCTAAACGTAAAAGAAAATAATATTTTTTATTCAATTTCAGAAATTTAGATAAGATATTTAATTATATTGAACATACGATTGATTGATATGTGTCGGTGCTAATGGAGCTTTTCGTCGTTTTGGTGAAATTTTTAGTTTTTCATTTTCATTGGTTGTCATTGTCGTTGTTGTCGTTGTTGTTGTTGTTGTTGTCGTCTCTGTTTTTGATATCATCGGTGATGTAAGCCCGGTTGAAAAAACAGGCATAATAGGATCAAGTGTCAGATTTTCATCATGTTTTTTTAATATTAATCGTTTATTTGAATTAGTACTTTCCAGTCGAGCGCGTCGTGTTAATGTATTTCGAAAAGATTTTCGAATTTGATTTGTTAATTTATCCAATGGACGTACACGAGTTTTTCCATTAGACAAGGATGAAAATGGATCATCATCATCGTCGGCGTCATTAGCATGATGCACGTGATTACTATACGCATACTCCGATGCTGCCAACTGGGTTTGATCGGGAGATAATGGTGTGGGTGGTGGTGGTGGTGATGATGAATAATGACGTCGTCGTCTTAAGAAACTTTTTGATTGATTTGATTTCACTAAATTGGAATTAGAATTTGAAAAACCGTGAGGATCCATACGAGCATTCGCGTGGTCATCATCAGGTGTTTCTTTTTGTCGACGATGGCTAAATGTTTTACGTAGACTATATTTCATTCTTAAATAGAAATAGAAATAGAAAACTTGATATTTTCTTCGAATAAACTATATATCCATAAATAGGTCATGTAGCCTTGAACAGATTTTTATACGTAGTGTAAAAGAATGGCGTGAGCCGAAAAAAACATCACAATAATTGTATGAAATAAAACGAGTCATGGCAAGGTCGCCATTACTTTTTCTTTTCTCATTTTTTCTTTTTTTTTTTGTCGGCTCCGTTTTACTTGCATTGAAATAAAAAGAAGAATACGAGTATGTGTATGTTTATTATGAATTAGAATCTGAGTAAAAAAAAACGGGTAGGTGGCCATCAAAAAGAAGAAGAAAAAAATGTTGCTGTCGCAGCAACATCAGCCACAAGACAGTGTACGTGATATATAAGAGTGTGCACCCGAACATTTCAGATAGAAAATAAAAAACAGAAAGAAAAAAAGCGTAGGCGCGTGTGGAAGCATAAAGAGAGTAAACAAAAAAAGAAACGAAGAAAAAAATCTAATGTGAAAATGTCAACCATGGAACTGCTCTCTCCTTTTCACTGACACAATAGTTGCACAGAAAACATGTCAGAATTGTCGCATCCCATCATGAACGTTTCTTCTATAATCTGTTCTTTTCATTCGAGCATAAAAGGAAAGGATTAATGAAGTAAATGAGTCTTAATAGAAAAACTAGGAAAATAACAAGCTGAGAATGCAAACTACATTTCCGACAGAGAATGATGAGATTGGTATGACGCATCTATGTCTTGCGATATACGAGAAAAATAGATATACTAGGACTAATATCACGTGGCAAAAAAATTAAATTACCGTAGAAAGAGAGAGACATGCAGAATAACTAATACTTGTCTACAAGCCATCGGCAGCTCCAGCTATACCATCTTAACAAGAAAACAGTCAACTATCACGAACGAAAGAGAAAAATCAACAATATCTCTAATATACTGACAAGTCAGAAAACTTACATAGATGTAAACGTAACATTTTCCTCGTATTCTTTTTTTCTTCGGTTCTACGCTCATCTGTCGTTCGCCTTCTTCTTCTTCTTCTTCATCATATCGATCATATGGGAATGACATTAGTCCTGACGTTTCTCTTGTTTGTGTAAAGAAAAGAAGAGAAAAGTGCTAAACAATAGAAGTGTGTATCACATATGTGTATGGTCATACATGTTCATTCAGACAATGAACAGTGTTAAATTACAGGAATTCGTTCGATTCATGTATGCATATTAAAAGGTATTCTAAAAATAAAGGATATTGAAATAAGGAAACGCGTCTTTTCCTTCTCTTCAATTTGACTAATGAATTTTGTCACTTAAACAGACTGTCAATGTAAAAAGAAAAGAACAATTATAAATTATATTAATAGCATGCATGATTGATCATCATTTTAAAATAAAATAGGTTCAACAACCGTGCAAGTTCAATAGAAGACCAATTGGTTTAAAACCTATTTTCATAGATAAATATTTACTAAGAACTCCCATGTTTTTTCAAAGAATTCTTCTACTTAAAAAGCGAATAAAGTTTTCTTTTATACATTAAGATTCGATTGACATAATAATTAATTGTAAAAGCAAAACTCGCTTCCCGAGTTCGTAGTTCGGCTAAAAATAGTCCAAATTAAAGTTGCAGTGGGCAAACAAAAGAAAAAACAATAATGGCAATATCGTTTCTCTTCGATATTTTGGCAAGTAAATACTACCAGAAAATGCTTTCTTGTTCTGTCGAAACACAAACTCAAATATGTTATACATGTATGCATATAGATATATATACATATATATGATTAACAAGACGAATGAAATAGATAATATTGTCTGAAAGAGAAAACATAAAACAAATATAAATTAAACTAGAGAGAACTATTTTCTGAGTTGTTACATTTAGTTGGAATATGGTTACAATGAATAAATAATTAAAGGAAGAGAGAGAGAGAGAAAAACAAGAAAACCCGATTCCGTTTTTTCATCAATAGAAGAATATAACAGAAATAGACATTCTTATTCATTACGTCTTTGGATCGTATTCTTTTGTTAATGGTATTTAACAAGCATGATTTCTTACAAAGAAATAAATAAAAATTAATACTCAAAGGACTTTATTCACATCCAAAGAATGTAACCTATTATGAAAAATTTTCTTATTGAATAATTCATATCCTATTTTATAAAAATATATTCGACGATATTCAGCGTAAAACAAATGATAACAAATTAGGATCAATCATCAGCAACTAGTTGGTCTGCAGATGCAATAATGTGTGGTTCCAACGGTTTATTTCTTTTATTGAGTATTTTTTCAATAGATAAAAGCATTATAGTTTATTTACTAAAATATCTAGTAAAGTAACATGGAATGAAATGTGAGAAAAAAGTCGACATGTATCATGTGATATCTCTATTCAAGGTATTACGATACAAACAGATGATGAATATGAATCATTTTATCGTCATCCAGTTGATGAACAATTTGTAATTGTAACATGGACACCGACAAAATTAAAACTAAAACAACGGATTGTAGAAATTATGACACAGAATTAAAATCATGCTTTAGTACAATATTATTCATCATAGTAAAGATTTCATTGTTGAACATTCTAATAAAACATTGGATGTATTCATTGGATCGAATATAGAGTAATTTATAGGTTAGGTGTTGTTCGTTCGATGATTCTAAGATCTAAAACTCAATATGGATTAAAGCAACATTTGTAACTACCCAACAATTCAGTGTTTATACTAGACTAATATATGAATTGTGAATAATAAAGATTCAGATGAATCATACTTTTCAAGACAACGTTTTCTCTGGACATTCTGTGCAATAACTAGATTTCGTTATCGTCACACAGGACAACTGTACGGACAAGATGCACGTTGTAAAACAAAGTATCGGTTATTGTTCGATGAGCAATCGACATTGAGTAGGGTTGAGCAAGATATATTATGTGTATGTAGTGCTGAAAATAAACAATCGTTAGAATTTGATTGGAATCATTGTTATGAAAATGGTTTTAATGCATTTAAAGTTTTAAACTCTAGTTCGTTTAATGAAGAAAAAGAAATCCAATAAAAGATATACGTTTGCCATTACATATCGCGAATACATATATTTATAAAAACAAGAATAAGAAATTGAACGAAGTTATTTTTATTATGTTTGTGTTTATTGTTGTTTTTCGTTCATTTATGAACTATGACTAACAGATGTTGAACTCTGCGTTGTTGCTGTTGTTGATGCTGTTGTTGTTACACTCGTCGGATGATTATCATCAAATGCATCAAGTGTATTTCGCTTCAATTCTTGTAATGTATTGCTTAATTTATTAAAATCATCTTGTTTTGGATTTGTTAAAAATTCATTGACACCATATAAACGTAATTTACCTTGATCATCACCTAATATGATTTGTTGACCACTATGTGCCCATAGACATTTATTTAAAGCAACATTACCATCGAGTGTAGTGCTCAATAATGGTAGTTCAGAATCATGATTTAGATTCCATATATCAAAACGACCGGTTATATCACATGTTAAAAATACACTTGGATGTACTGGTGACCAACGTACATCCGTGACATAGTCACTATTAACTTCAAATGAATTTAATGGTTTCGATTCTTTTAATGACCATAATTTAACACTCCAATCGAATGAAGACGTTAAAAATAAAGATGAAAAGTCAACTGAACCATTAACATTATGACAACTGAGACCTTCGAAAAGAAACGAAATTAAATAGAAAATTCATTTTCATCGCATGCATTCTTTTATTTTATTCGACATTCAAAGCACATACCTGTAATCGGACCGAAATGTCCTTCATAACTTTCTTGAATTCCTGCTTTATTCCCATGCCTAGAGCCTGAATACGCTTGACCTTCTTCACTTCCAATGATGAAATTATTTACTTCAACACCTGGAAATACCATTCTTGTTGCTGCTACAGGCTTTGTTCGATAGGCTAAATCCATACTTTCTTGTGGTTGTGTCATCATTTCAATATTCCATGAACACATCTTGCCTTCATTGGATATTGAAATTAAATTGTTTGCATTTTGCGTACCAATAACTTGTAAACAATAGACAGGATGTGTATGTGATGATGCCGATAAAGCAGTACGTTGTACGGGTGTTCGTTTATTTGTACGAGTATCCCATACAACTATCTGACCACTATATGTGCCACCCAAGAGAATATTTGGATGAAATTTACTGAATACACACGATGTCACCCACGATTGACAATTGAAGACGTACTATAATTAAACAAGTTATGTTGATTACTCTTCATCGACCTTGAACTAATCATAATAAAAGTATTTCTTGGATCAAGCGAAGACGAACATGAAGCTTTAAAAATGATTATATTAAAAAACTGGAATCTAAATTTACATATTAAAAGCTTACTTAACATGCAAAAAGTTTCTTACATTCTATTTGGATTATATATTAGACTAACTAGTTTTTCAATTTCACATTAAACAGAAAGGAATAGACATATACTTCAGATATTTCAAGTTTCATCAGCATATTCAAATAGAAAAATGAAATTCGTCATTTTTTCAAAATATTCTTCGTGTGTGTAAATCATTATTACGACGTCAATCTTGTATTATCATTAAAAGATAATGGAAAAGAAAACAATATTCTTCATGACTCAAAATAGCAACTGAAATTGAAAGTTGAATTACAATTTTACTTATTCAAGATAACTCATATCTCTATTTCTCTTCAGATGTTTATGAGTAATATTAATTCTGTATAGTACACTTTATTCGAAGGAATCATTTCTTAGTTATGAGTTCTACTATCTTCTCATCATTACAAACACATTAGAAACGTCCTAAAGCAGAACATGATAGATGCTGTTGATAGCAGCAATCAAACATCTTACACGAGTAATGTCACATTACAACAAACGAATTTGTTTCTTATTGTATTTATGAAAGATTAAATAAAAAAATGATGAAGACACATATTACGAGTATGAATCGACTAAAATAATATCCTTATATTTCTAATCTACTGGGATTTGAGCTAACAGCTTTGCATAACTTAGTATAGCCGCCTTTTTCATTGCTGAAGAAATCAGGAAAAAAAAGAAAACTTAATGATCATATTTACTGACGAATACAATAGAAATTATGTTGTTCTGATTAATGATTGTAACAGCTGTCACATATGTTAAAAAGTGTCATTTTTCTATTTTTTATCGTATCAAAACCTGCATCGCTCCAGGTATTACTTTTTATCTGTAGATGCGAAAGAATAGATTGTTTAGTCTAGTATTAGTATGAAATTTCGTTTTAAATTTAAATTTAAAGCATAATCAAAGAATTCTTACTTCAGGTGTTGGTTTCGATTTATATTTTGTATTCCAAATAAGTACGACACCATCAGATTCATGAGTTGATTCATCATTTTGTGAATACGATGCAAGAACTAATTCAGGATGATAAGTCGATGTATCGATACATGTAACAATGCGATGCCGTGTCCAACGTTCATCAAAAAATTCTCTATCAAATTTAATAATTTCTCCGACATCCATTTTCTCCTTTTGTCCATCCGAATCTCGTCCACTATAATCTTTAAATATGTCAAATGCTTGTGGACTTTCCCATAGTGAACGTTCAATTAAACGTGATGAACGTGAAAAAAAATCTTGAAAATGTTCACTCTTCATTACTTGTTCACGTTCATCATTTGTTAACTCTTGTTTTATTAACGATGCTTGACCTTGTAAACTCAATTGTTTATGTTGTTGTTTAAGTGAACGCGTGCGTTTTATTTCTGTTGCTGATGCTAATGTCATACCAATCGATGTTTTTGTATTTTCATCAAAACTCATTGTATCATCGTCACTAACATAAACAAGGCGATTGTGTTCACCTGTTGTTGATGGTTGAAATTCGTCATCCCATTGTAAATGATCATGTTGTATTGGACTTGCCGTCGGATCTTTATCACCTGATTCAATTGTTTGAACTTCTTTGGAATATGTAACTAATTCTTTGGGTGGAACACTTATTGTTGCTGATGTTTGCTGACATATTTGTAATGGTATATTTGTTGGTGGTCGACGTTTTTGCTGCATTGATGACATACCTGGTGATATCGATGGCGAAATTGTTGATGATGCAGCTGGTTGTATTATGCCAACTTGTTTCAAAATTTCATTGGGATCAGTATCTTCTCGTGCTATTGTTGATGAAGTAATTGGCATTGAAGAAGTACTGGGTGTCATTGGTGTTGTTGCAGCTGAATTCTTATTCTTTTTTTGTCGCATTTCTTCTAGTTTAGCTCTTTTAACTTCAAGTTCAGCTTTACGTTGTTCAGCCGACATTTTTATGTGTTTCTAATATTTCAGCAGGAGCAAAACTCTGAAAATGGGAAATCTGAAGACGAACAATAGTATCTATACTTGTATATATATATATATATATATATGCCATAAGAATATTTTTTTTCAAAGAAACAACGGCAGCAGATGGTTTGATAATATATTTATTGTAATTTTTCATTCGATAAAAATTGTGAGCATATAATAGTGAGCGTAACATTCATCTGACTATAGGTGTGAAGGGGTGAAAGATATTATAAAATAAAACTACGAGAATAAAAACGAAAAAAAAAGAAGCAAAACATGTTTGAGCATTACAAATACGTCGATACCAAACCGGACAATATCCTGAGATTGATTAAATATATAAATGCTATATAAACGATTGTCAAAAGAAAAAGAATAACAAGAATTAACATTCTCTCTAATTCAAAAAGAAATGAAAAAAGGAAGTTCATATTGCCAATAAAACTTGTGAAAAATACATTGGATTAAAGATCTATCTGACCACTAATTTTAAAAATATAGAAAACGAAAGAAGCTATATGTGAATAGGTGATTTATAAAAAAAAAGCAGACACGAAAAAAAGCAGCATGCACTGTTACAGAGAGAAAAAGATAAGAAATAAAGGACTTCATTTTATCGACTGATTGATTGATTCTACATCTACTAAACGTTCATTGATTTTCGATGAATATTCATCATCATCATCTTCAACTGGAAAACGTGCTTCTTCTTCAATATCAGATTGATTACCAAGATTATTTTGTATTAGTTCATCATCTTCTTCATCTTCATCAATATCTGGATCATGATTATCAGCAGATGGCACTTCTGGTATTGAATGTATTAATGGTATGGTTGTTTTTTGTGAATGGTAGTGCTCGTCATTAAAGGAATTACTCGTTGATGACTGAGTATGTATTGGTTGACGATATGTTTGTCGTAACAGTATTCGTTGATGTTCATCACTAGAACTGTTCGTTGTTGTACCATCGAGTGTAAGTGTTGTTGGTTTCTTCTTTAATGGTGGCGCTTTTGTTCGTTGAAAAAAACCAAGCTAAATTAAATTAGAGGTAAAATAGCAGATCTTTCAACTGAATAGGAAATAAGAGTGCTCTCTAACGACTCGAATCATTGATTTTTGTTATAAAATCATCTCATACTATTTTGCTTCCGAATTTATTACTCTTCACATCCACTCTCAACTAGGTGTAAATTATAATTCATCTTGAACAAGCATCGAAGATTTTTGACTCGTTTGGTTACAAACGAAAAAAGCAAATATTTATGTTCTTTTATGTACGATTGAACGATACTATAAACATCTACTTCGACTTTAAAACAAATTTAACTATGGAAAGTAGTTCATTCGACGATTATCTAGCAACATCAACCCGCAAGGCTGATAAACTAAATTAGCTGTGGCACAAGTTTTTTTTAATCTATTTGTGAAAAACGGACTTTGATAGGCGACGTCAACAATTGTCATAGATTTGGACATTTAGAATAAACGGATCACAAGGAAACACAAAAAATGAATATATCCTATTTTTTGTGTTGGTATCTCAATTAAAATTTAGGGCTATACTTTACATTGTTGTCGATCATGATAGGTCGCCACTTATTTAATCGATTTTTCTTTGAAAAGTCGTCAAGCGTATAAAATTCATGTCATAATGACTTTACTCGTTGTTAACTTCTCATTAATTACAGTTTGGTCGCTTCGGAAAATACAGGATTCGTTTTTTTCTATTTTTGCTCATTGTACGTTGACCAGTCAACTCTAGTAATCGGTTTACTGGCTCATACTAAGATAACTGGATCTAGTGAAGTCAGCGATCTAAACAATTGATTTAATTGACAGCTTAATTGAATCCATCCTATCGCTGGAGAAAACTAGAGATCAAATCTGATTTCATTGATTTGAATTCAGATTTAATGAACATATCGGCTTGAGAATCGGCCACAATCTAATACAGACTGAAATCGATTAATTCTATCACCTTCTGATTCTTATCCTACCATATTTGTTTTTTTTTCTCATCGTGAAGAATATCTTGATGCGCTACGAGTTTTACTTTCAACAATAGAGAACTGTGAACTTGTACGATTCAATAAGCGTTTTCACACTTGCTTCTTTTTGGTGTGTTAATTTTCATCAAATAGTAAATATCCGATGATGAAACGATGAATAAAATATGTGATTAGTAAATCTATCGACATTACGTAGGAGCAAATGTGTAGGAGGCATAATTCGAAAAATTTCATATGAGATGAGTTTTTATCAATTAAGAATCGTCTGAGTCAGCGGATAATTGAAAAAAATAACAACACAGCAAACAACACAACGAGCAATTATACCCGCTATTGATGATTCAAAGATGGAAAGAAATAGATTTAGAAAAGAATTGATGATGGCGGTCGAGTACGTTCAAAAAAACCGACCTACATAGGAGAAGATGAATAATGAATATATTTCTTATTCGTTTCGTTTCGTTTTGTTTTCAAGTGAAACGAAATTCGCAAGACACAAAAAAACATACCAAGCAACAGACAATGACAATGAAGACAAGAAGAATAAGACCAGCCATAGCTCCAACTAATGGCACCCAAAGTGGTAAACGTGGTACGATGATTTTATCAGATCGATTAGCGAATTCGGCAGGTGTTGTAGCCTTTAAATAGAAAATAGTGTTGAATGAGTTTAGTATTTCTATTCAAAATAGAAGCCATGTCTTTTCTTACAGTTGCATTATCATTATCAGTTGATGTTTGAAATATCAGTAGATCATTAATATGTATTGATGCAAATGATTGTATATCGACACGATCGTAATTGTCGAAATAGTTCTCAATTAATGTACTATTCCATAAACGAGCACGAAGTTTAATAAAATAATAGCTTTGCGCCGAAAGACTTTTAATATGACAATATATGGGATAGCAACGAACATTTTGATACGTTGGATCACATGTTAATATTATTGAACGTATCGACGGGGATGATATCGGTGGTGTTATTGTTACTGTTAATGATGTTTTAGGATCGATAATGCTGTCAACATTTTGCTCATCACGACGTTGTCGATACGTTGGTGCTGTTCGATTCAGTGAATCAAGTATGCGAACATGGTCACGCCATTGTGATGATCGTTCACAGTAACCATCGATTTTTGTACCTGTACTTGTTAACGTTGATGAAATTTCAACAATAGGTTCTTCAACAAGGTACAATAAAATCTTTCCATTTTCCCATTCATCATCTAATGTTTCATATGGCCAAAAAATTGTCACATTATGTGAACGAACACTATTTGGACCACTATTAATTATCTATATAATAAAACAAGAACAGTAGTACCATCCTAAATATGAATACAATCGTCTCTCGATTGAAGTCGAAAGATTATATACACAATAATATGTGTAACTCCTGATTATAAGAAAAGTAATCTGTAGTCTACCATACTATATATGAAATACGAATATCATGGTCGTTGTTAAAGTATGTAACAGAAACAAATTATAAGAATCTTTTCCGATACTGAAAACCGTTGGATGTATCAGATTCTAAATTTCAATTTTACAGGAATATTCTTTCGACAGATTTTAAAGTCTAGCATAAAAATAGAAGATAATATCGCACCATACATCATACACAATAGATTACATCCAGATGTGTTTGCAAGATTTTTTAAGTTGACTTTATTTGAAACACAAAATGTGCCACGAAAATTATTCGTTTTAAAAGTAAAATAAAACATTCATGAATGATTTCTTTTTCATAATCATTCTTGACTGTAAGTTTCCAAAATACTTAAAATCATAATCGCCTTTACAATCTATATTTCAAAAAATTGAAGTGTTTTTCTACGCATTTTTTCCTTCGTTGCAAAAAAAGTTTTTGTAAATTTCTATTGCAATCTATCTACAGGGAAAATATTTTTGTATTAAAGAGCTTTGATTGATGTAGTTCTACTTTTCTAATTTTGAAATAAAAAAGTCATTTATGAGCCTTCGTTCTATTTACATATATTCTACAAGTTTTCTTCCGTTAGAAAATACATGTAAAAGATTCAGCGAAGAGATGAGTCTACTTTAGTTTTGCACAAAAATGAATGACTTTTCTATAAAAGAATACTCAAGAGTTTAGAGTGGCACATATCAAGAGTTGTTCAAATTGTCGAAAAATTTCCTTGATTCAAAAAGAAAGAATTCATTCATATTTTGTATTTGAAGAAGCGTGCAGAGAATTTTTGTAACATCCAAGTGATTGGTTTTCTGGCATAATCAATTGAATAGTGAGCGCGAAAAATAAATGATGCTATGAAACGGAAAGTTTTATCAATATTTTTATATCATAGTTCTAACATATGATTTAACTATGCTTTGTGTAGAATAAATCTTTGAGAGGTAAGGAAGGTAAAGAAAGAGATGAATGTAAAGTATCTTACTGTATAAATATGTGTAACTTCCATTCCAAATTGATCAAGATTTTTAATTGAACTTAATCCAAGTGTTCCTTCACCACTAACTGAAACCTGTTCTGGTTCGTGTGCTGCACGTAAACTCAAGTCAGTTTTTAACAGAACTTTTGCTATTAGCACAACATTATTGTTATTCAGATTAGTTTCATCGGTTAATGTTGTTGAATTAAATTCGAACCGTAAAATATTACTTAATGATACGTTTGATAATGTAAATACAAGTTCAGTTATTGAGTATTTTTCTGGTGGAAACGGATTATTGAAGAAATCGGTCATTTTACAACGCACATGATTTCGATTTATCGGTTGACATGAATAACTTTTGTCATCCTAGTTATATAAAAAATTAAACGATCGTGAACTATAATATTAAAAACAAATATTATTATTGTTTTGAATTATTAACCATTATAGCTTGTGAAAATTGTACGAATGATGTTGGAAAATAAACATCGATTTTCGTGCCAAATGCTGGATCAGCTTTACGACGAATAGGTTCGGATGGTACATTGGATAAATTCAGACGAATACGTATTTCAGAATCAATGCCAAGTACCGAAAGATTTAATGTTCTAGACGAAAAAGACTTTGATAAGTACAAAAACAAAGAAGACACTTGTGTATATTAAGATTTATGTGAGAAAAGCTTCAGGCGTGAAATCTTACGAGTCATTGAAGAGAAATTTGCTTTAATATAGATTAATAAATAAGAATTATGTTGTTCTCAAAATAAAATAATCAAAATAAGATTTTCTTACTTTTGTCCGTTGACAAATTCAGCTGTTAATTGAAGATCAGTAACACATTTATCATCATTTCCACAACCTTTATAAAAATTGGCCTAAATTTATAATTGTGATATCAATTTACATTTATCGATACTGCATTGTTGATTCTATTCGTTACTTGAAAAGTTTTTGTTCGTTGTTCTTCAGTTGCATTAATCATAGGAATATTTCCTTCAAGAATAAATGGCTTTCCTCGAAGATCATTACGATCTTGAGATATATTATATACAAGTGCAAAATGTATTGGAGTTAAAAAATCATCATTGCCACTCTAGAAAAATTAGAAGAAAACAAAAGTTCATTCGATTTGTATGTTTGTCCAGTTTCATATTACAACTTTTAATTAGCTATCTTATATCCTTAGAAAAGTTCATGTTCTTGAATGTTTCTGAATAGAATATCAAATTTCTTTTCGTACTGATACTATCGAAATCAATTAAAGCAGAAGAAAAAGAAAATGTTGAACTGATGGTTGTTGTTTTTTTGAAAGAAAAAAGAAATAGAACAAGTCTTCTATTCTAGCTTCCCGAAACATAAAACTAAATTGAATTATTACGTCATGAAACGAAGTCTATAATTAACGTATCGAGACATTCGATCTCTTGAGACCATAGTCTGACCAGCAGCAGAAAATAAAAACGAATCGTAACAACAATTCATTTTGTTACAATGTTCAATTAGATTATTGTAGAGATTGACTGATTTCCTGCTACTGATTACTTTCATTCAAATAAAATGGAATGATATTAGACACTTTTGTATACTTATTAATCATGAGTATATCTCATGTATCGTTTAATACACATTGAAAACTTATATTGAGTATGTAAAGTTTAGAACAACTATCATCTTTGTGTTTCACATTATAATCTATGACAAATGTCATTCATTTCTTTAAGTAAACGAAATCAATTTCGTTCAAGACAAACCTTAGTGATAAATGTTTGTTTTTCACATGTATTTAAAACTTGTTTGTTTGTTATCGTAGGTAAATGATTAACAGTTGATAAGATCCTTCGAATAGTTGATAAAGCATCAGCTGTTAATGTATAAATAATAATTAAGTTTTGTGCTAATTTATCATTTGATTCAAAACATAATCGTACATCAAAACTATAACAAGAAAAATAACCAACGAAAAAAATTATAAGAATCAAAACAAGAACGATCAAAATACCAAACGACTGGTGTTCCATCAATGGTTTTACATCGACGATTTTCTGCACTATAACGAATCGATTGTAATTCTTTCATATTTTCGATTCGTACATTAACATTAACTAATGGATGTGATCTATGTTTGTTTGTTTTTGAAATAGAATATTTCACTATTTTCTTTTTTGAAATGAATATTAGCAAATAATTTACCTGAGATGAACGATCATATCTGCTTTAGGTATACCAATAATCAATGATGGATAATCGATTAAAACTGTTGAATTCGAAGATAATATGGATGATGCTGATAAATTTGAATATTTAAATGGTGATTGTGTTGCTAATGAATATCCAAAATCATTTATGATTGTTGTTTGTTTTAAATTCATTAATAGTTGACTTGATACAATTTTTTGCGTATGTTTTGCTAGTTCATTTGTTCGAGAACCGAGATAAATATATACACTACCTGTATGAATATCATCTTTTTCACCTGGAGCTGATATTGCTAAATCTGAAAATTATCGTTTCATTTAAATCAAAATACACAAGAAGAAAATGACAACGTTTCTTTACCATCAATGCCATCTTTATTCAAATCAGGTATACAAACAACTGAAAAACCAAAACGTGAATGTATCGGTGGTTCAAATAATATCTGACGTCGATCATTTGAAAACTGAATAAAATTAATTGCATTAAAATGTTAGTTTACACGTCTTAGTTTCCTACTTTTCCATTCAACCCATAAAAGATATAAACAGCACCTCCATATGATGGCTTTTTTGAATAATAAAAAGGTGCACTTATAACAAGATCTGTATGTCCATCACCGTTTAGATCTCCTGCCGTCATTGAATATCCGAAATAACTTCCTAATTGTTCACCAGTAAGGACAAATGGCATGGAATGATTATTGTTTATTTGGAATATTGATTGCAATGTGTCATAACCGAAGTTACTTGTCGATACAAAACGTCTCGTATAAAAACGTACTTCTCCTCGACCATTTGATGCACGTGGAGCTGACGCGATAAATATGTAGGCTTTATCATTTATATCTTGTGTTTTACTTTTAATTATTAACACTGAATAACCTATTTCGTAATGAAGAAAAATAGTTGTTTTTTAAATAATAATTTATTTATTTGAGTGGTATTTACCTAGATAACTGTATGGTAGTGGAGTTGAAGAAACTGATTTGTATGCATATAATTGTCTTAAAAGAGTATCAGAATAGTCGGCTTCAATTCGGCCAGACCATTGAAAAGCACCTGGTTCGCCGAATGCAATAATATCTGATCGCTACAAAATTAAATATTCATTTCGATAAACTAGATTTATGTTCTAGAAGGAAAATAAAACCAAAGACAAATCTTACCTCTCCAGATGGTATGTAAGCTAAACTGAGACCACTTTGACAAAGAGAAGTACCTTCATGTAATAATTCAGTTTCGGAACTTAGTTCGCAAAAATCATAATAAGATACATCGTGCTAAAACAAGAATATAGCCAATCAAGAAAATAGTGTACGATTGAATTCGAATGATTTACATGATCAGATGAAATTTTAAAGCAAGCACCACGTGTATCATATCGATCAATACTAATGTTTCGCATTAAACGATATCCACATGTCTAAGAGAAAATATCGATATTACTTCATGGTTTCAATTGTATAAATTTGTATGACTTACAACAAGAGAATCATCCGATGTTGCTAGAAGAGATGAACCAAGCCAAGCATCGTCGAGCACATTATAAAATGAAGGCATCGCTTGAGATAATTCATCTTTGAACGTTTAAAAATTATTCACATGAAGTTTTTAAAACTAAATTCATTTCTTACTTTCGACAAGTAACGGTCGACACTCATCAGTACCATTTGGACATTCAAAAATATTTCCAAATATACGACCATTCGGTACATTTTCAGTATTGTTCGATGGCAATACAGACGATTGCTGTCGAGTAAGTAATGCTCGAGGTGCACCAACATACGACCTAGAAAAATATGCATGTATCATGAATTACAAAAGAATACTACTGCTCTGACAATCCTACCATTGTTGTTTTGTTGAAGATGATACGACGGCAAATCCAAAAAGAGATTTTGGTGGACCTGTACGTAGGCTGGGAGAAATAATGTCAAGGTTGAATGTTTTGACCACCGGTAAATGGGAAGAGATAAGCCAAGCAAATAAAAACATCATAAACATTACTGAATTTTTCTTTGCAAGAGATCGAGCATGAAGTTATTTTTATGAACCACCCATACGAATTCACTCTTCAAGATAAAAGTATGGCAAAAACGTCATGAATAAGATTGAATAATCAATCATAGCCTTGTATTGATCTATTTTCATTGGTTTAATACTTGTACCATTTTCATCTCCAGTAGATCTTCATTGGATAGAGGTCGTTCATCTATGAGCATATTATCATATAGATGCGCTTAACAATCCGACTTCATCGATATTTTTGTGTACATTCACTATACTACTTTTATTACGTACATACATATACCAACGAATTCAATCTGACCTAAGATCAGATTAGTTTCATTTCGTATGAAAGAAGTAAATATCAAAATATGTCTTTTTAAATATTCTTTAGGTCATCAGTATTATTTTCATGAAATGCGAAACAGGAACAATTTTCTATTATTAGATTTTCTGGTTTCATCTCAATCATTGATTTGTACTGAAATAAGTATCTTCATAGAGAAAATAGATCGATTAACAATTAAGCGTCTTGAAACTCTTAACAAAATACATATCTTTCATCTGTATCTCATAAATAATTTTACTAGAAAGATTCCCAGATAAGATGCATATCAACATGTATTCCATGTTGAATATTGATGAAATCTTGACATCAATGATTTACTAATCGATTAGATTACTGACAAAAAATATGATGTGTTTTACTTTTAGTGATAGTTCTACTTGACCGGATTCAATAAGGAATCAATTGACTTTTGAATAATACATGCTATAAAAAGCATCGATAGATACAGAGTTATCAACGGTATATATAAATAGATATGAATAAATCGTCTGTTCATATTCCAATAAGAATTTTATCTCTCTAATCGATTGTTTTCAAGTATAGATAAAATTGCGTTATTCATTAATGTTGATCTATGTTATTACGTAGATCTTAGAATGATTATATCATTTTGACTTACACACTAATATCAATCTTCAATTTCTAGATGTGCTATTTTATACATACTCTCAGATAGATCGACGCTTTCTATTTAGAAAATATGCTTAAGTTCTATTTCATGTTTCTAGATCCAATATGATTAGAAACATTCAACATTGACAAGCTGTTACTCTAAATAGTTCAGAAAAGATTTATAATTTTGTATTCATTCCCTGATTTATTCCTATTGATCAGAGTTACATCTTGGTTGGGAACAATAATGAAATAGAAAAAATAGACATTTGTGCATGGAAAATGTGTTTTATTCATTTCAAAACTGTCAGTGAACTATGACGGAAACTCTCCAATCGAATACAGTTAATTTGAACGTGTTGAATAAATCATGTATGTAAATTTAATACAATGGCAATGGCATAATCATTTTTATATGTCACAACGGAATTTTCGGTCTTTTTATTACATTGAAGAAGCAGTGAAACTACTACTTTTTGAATTAATCTGATTTACTCATAAAACATATCAGTGGTATGCTGTTCCAAATTACATTATATCACATGACAGTAATGCACTTCTTCATCAAAGTATCTTGAGAGATAAGCTTGAACAATTTTATTCTGATGATGATAATATAGTCATATCAATAGGAATTCTAAAATAGAAGCATTCTTGTCAGTCATTTGACTTCAAATGTAATGGATATCGGTTAAAATTAGAAAAAAAAGTCAACACAATCTTCACGCTAAATATTATCTATCATTATACTATTTATTTTTCAGCATATATATATATATATACATATATTTATATGCATAAATATTTTGTACAGCACACTTACGACATTATCTGTTATATCACGACTTCTTAGAAGTAAGCTATCATTGTTAACAAGAACGATGATTAGGTATATGATCTTAACGTATACATCTATGGTCTACTTATAACTAAGTTTATGTTTATGTAATAAGTACTAAAGCAGAAATTGAATTCGAGGAGCATCAACATCCTGATATAAAACGTGAATAATTTTCAGGATAGACTAACAAGTTTATCAATAAGTTTTCGTTACGTGTATAAGCTGACCATTGATCATAGTACTGTGTATCAAGTAGTTATTATTCATGATCGGTGATAGTATGACAAATATAATTAAACTGGGCTTTAAGAAGTGATCAAAATCGAATAAATAACGGACGACTCTTACAAGTGTTTTATTTTCATTTTAATCGTTGACGTTATCAAACTCACGAGTAAAATGAAGAAGTTTATACTAAACGATTTACTTTTTATCTGAAACAGTGAATATTTTCGAAATGCATGACTCAAATAGAGACACACGATCTTACAATACATCAAATCATATTTTTTATATTGAGATTTCTAGTAATACGAAAAATGCTATGTGAAAAGCAATGGCTGGCATGAAATTAATGGCAGTATGACTGAATTCAAACATGAATCATGAAGATGGCAGATAGAACATGTCTATTTTATATGAGAGAATGAACCCATCCAAGTAAAAACAAAATATTATTCATAGGAAGAAAAAGTATTTTTTGTCACAAAAGCCCGTCTGTTTACAGAATGCTCTTAACATTGAAACAGTTTTACGTGATTGTACTCAGGAAAAATTATCGATCAGTAAATGATTCGCAACTATTTTTTCAACTGTGATCACTAGAGTATCGAAGATCGAATCCTTCTCTTTTAACAATAAATCAGCTGAGAGGTATTTATTGAAATCTAAGCAAACACGAATATCGACATCGTATATAATTCAATAAGATCTCCACGATTTTGTAGTCTTTGAATCGTTTCCTCTACATGCTATATTTTAATCATGAATAAGGCCGTCCTAGTTTTCAACATCAAATACAAATAAACATCATTTTTCACAACCGATCAATAGTGCTGTGTAGATCATGACTTTGTCGGTTGTATTGTGTGATCCAAGAATGACGAAACAAGTACCTTGAAGTTCGATTCGCATATCCTATGCATGTAGGTATTCATCATTATCAACACAACGAAAATAGAATCTTTTTCTAAAAACTTTGATAGATCACATTTGGTTTGTTGTATTAGTACGAAGAAAACCCGTGCTAACAAAAAAAATATCATCATAGAAACAGATAACTTTTGACAGCTGGTAATTGTGAACTTTCGAAATTGCAGTCAATATGATGTACTTTAAGATACTTGAAAGTTACTTCGACGTACTTTCTTTTGCTTCGAGCTACTTTAAACGACTTGAACTGCTTTGAACAACTTGAATAATATTGATTTACCTTAGAGAATATGATCACTTGAGAGTACTTCAGCATTGTTGACATTACTTGAAACTAGCAAGTTTCAAATCTTAATTATTTCAACCTAATGTGTAATATTTTGATGTTCTTTACTGTAGTTGAGTGTACTTGGAATGACTTATAGTATTTTCCATGTCTTCTATGTGCTTTGAGATTTGATGTACTCTTCTACATGACATAGATCATTTCCTTCTTGCAACTGACAGTTTCATAAATAATCAAATATAAAGCATTATATTATTCAAACATATTCTAGTTGTAGGTCCTCGTGTGGTTTATACATTCAAGTCTCTTTCGAACAATCAAACAACATGCGTGTGTATCGAACCATTCATTGGCATCCGTGAGAAATACTTCGCATTAGAGCTAGAGACAGAGTATGAATATTCGAGACATCAGTACGTTTTCATACACAACTGTCTATTGAAAGATCTGTCAATAAGAATAACATATTTTGATACGTTCTCGATAGAATTTTCGAATCTATCGACAAAGTAATGAATATTATAGAGAAGCTCTATTACTTCATCAGATAACGGTAAACTTTGAGAATTGATTTTTAAATGTCAAGAGAACTAAATTTAATCTAGAAGTAGATATGATTACAAATTTTTCGTTATCTATTATAGATTCTTCTCTTTCAATAGAGATTTTAATTTTTACATCGAAAATTTCAACATGTGACTATTAGCTCATTTGATTGCTCTTTATCAAAAGTGTTAAAATCATTCTATTTACCAGTAGACAACGTTGGCTACTTGAAAAATTTCTCGATACAATCAGTTTTGAATTCAAAGTAATATTTTTATCATCAAAAATGATCAGATTTCCATTGGAATAGATTTGATTTGAATTAAAATTAATCAGATATACCACATCAGTTTGCATATATAGAGCTGTTTCATTGCAATTTTGCAAGGAATTCTTGCAAGTTTGTGTTTCCATCGAAACACATAACCTACCATCGTCTTTCGAGAGTACATGAGGAAAAACAAGTTGTGTAAAAACATCATTGGAATTTTCAAGAAGAAAAGGAATTTCGATTATTGTTTAAAATTTTAAAATGTTCCAATCAAAGCTATGCGTATGTAGATAGTATCAGTAACATATTTAAAGAATTCACCTTTTGTTTCATCTATTGACGTGATAATGACTGGATTCTGTAATCAAACAGCAAACTACTAAAACTCTTTTCATAGGTCATCGATTGATTAAGCGTTTATTTCTTTATTATAAACCTTTTAGCATTGATTGAAAAAAATGTGTTCTTTTTTATACTGAAATTTTGAAAACATTGCTACGAAAAATAACTATTGAAATCAGCCTAAATGTAAGTGTGTTGAGACATTTTTCATGAGACGAACGTTGTATGTGAATAAAGTAAATGATTCTAGAATCATAAAATATTTGTTGAAAAGGAAAAATCAATGATAAACATAGAGAATATAGCTTTTGTGTCTACTTGTATCAACATCGACTCCATGTGTCGGTAAAATGAAGAATTTATAATTAGATTTTGCATATTCATCGAAACATTATCAACAACCTACTAGTTTTGCGATTTAAGAAATATCTTTTTTTTGTCGTTACTTGATGGTTTGTAAGTTTGTTGTATCACACTCGAATGAATTTTAAAATTATTATTTATAGTTTATAGATCTTAGAACGTTCGTTGTATATTCATTACACTTCTAAAGTATCAAAATATAAGATTCAATAATCCGTGTCGCGTGGTATTTGACTCAGTTAAACTAGCCTAAAAACTTGATGCCCTGCTGATCTGACCTCTTATGTGCTTCTCGCTGCATTCCATTCAAGATACCCACACGTAGCAATTATTATTTTAATCGATGGTATTCAAAATATTCTGTTCGTCGACATTTTTTCAAAAGCGTTCGTTTTTCAATTCAGTTGGTCGCGGATCATATTTTTTATCTAAGTACACATTACTCACAATCATTTGCATTCTATCGAAAGCCCTTGATATAGAAATTGTATCCCTTGAAAAGAAATCAATAATAAAATGTTTTTTTTTTGTTACACAAATACTCCATTATTGAAGGCATATGTCGATAAAAGTTCTTGATATATCGTACTAGTTGAGCAATAAGTGATTCTTCATTTTATGACAGTGAAAAGAAATATACTATAATGTTACTTCATCATCTATTACATTCATGCGGTTCGTTCCTTATGTCAGTAAAAGTTAATAAAGTTCAATTCATAGATGATTTGATTTATGTTCATTCAATTATCCTTTATAGCAATGTCAATCCAACACATAGTTGCACGAGAGAATTATTATCATGATTAAATTAATTTAAAAATACTATCTATGATATGCATCGAATGCATATTCATAGTCTTCTGTTCTTGATTACCGTTCGAAATAACAAAAATTGACATTGAATATTCTTAACGAGACAATTGTAATTATGTATCGAATATCCATTAATTTTTTTATCATTCTTTATCATGTTCATTTTCGATTATTATTAATTAGGTCTATGTCTAAATTCAACTTGACAATGACGATAACAATTTGAATATTCATTTCTGTTATTTATTCATTTTTCTTGAATTCATCAATTGAGTGCAATCCGATGGAATATTTCATTATGCACACACATAATGGTCTCCTTGATGATTGAGTCATTTGAAATGCATCTGTTGCGGAATATTTGAACGAAACCTTCATTATATACTCTTTTCATTCAACTCTCCAATCGAAACAACCATTTTTCTTCTTTTAGGTGTAATCTAAAATAATGA
This sequence comes from Rotaria macrura, assembly GCA_900239685.1. NCBI lineage: Eukaryota > Metazoa > Rotifera > Eurotatoria > Philodinida > Philodinidae > Rotaria > Rotaria macrura. The sequence continues at coordinate 176,819 of OENT01000040.1, forward strand.
AAAATCAATAAGGCTGACTTGCTTACTACGAATAATATAATGATGTGTAAATGGTTTAATTTCCTGAGCGTAATTTTTACTTGATTGGGCTTTTTCATACTTGCCTTATATTCTTCATTGAGTTTCATACTATTTAATATATATGATTTCCTTGTGAAAGAGAACTTAACCGATTCTTTATTCTCACACTATGATGTAGATGAAAAAAATTCTGTGCGACAGTGTATATCGATTCTCTTCTCGTTCTTCATCAGTTGTAAAGTATTTTTACTTGTATTATACAACCCGCATATTCGTACACATTAAGTCATCAACATAAAATAAAGCAAGAATCAAACATTTCTATTCCAGGTACCATAAAGATCTTAAATAATCCCTTGTGATTTTGTCAATATCGACGTAAGATGAGTTTCTTCGAACGACCTAAAACTGTATATTTTAGAGTTAAATATTGAGGATTTGAGTCATGTGATATTTTTTCTCTCTTTTTATAGTGTTCATCAGCAATTTAAACATGTCACAAACGATAAGTTTTCTTTATTTCCTTTCATAATAACAGTTAGAGAGTAAGGCCAAATAGAACTTACACATCTAACTGTATGAATAGGAACCACGAAAAAAGAACGCCTGTTGCTAAATGAAACAACACAAAAAGAGAAGGTGAATGTAGTCGATGCACACTAATCTATACAAATCGATAGACAAAAGATGTCTTGTCTTGAATTTCACTTCCATTTCTGTGTTTAATGGCAGCGAAACTTCAAATTACAAAGATAACGTCCAACTCTTTTTTTTGCACTTTTTCTTGTATGGATTGAAAATAAACAGTTCGATCTATGGTCGACAAGGTACAATGATTTCTCTTTCATGGCATTTTTGTTTGATTGAAAAATGATGAAAATGGCTTTTTTTCCTCTTTTCTCTTCTGTATGTTGATGTTTATAGTGTTGAGAAGACGTCGCTTTCTTTTTGCAATTTAGCTAAGAGTGAGTTTTAAAAGTAAGTAGTCCATTTAGTTTGTATTTTACTCTCCTAGTATTATATAAATAAACTTAGTGTATAGGTAGTCATTTTTTTTGGAGTATCTATCCTTTTTTTTTTAAACTGAGACCAAGAAAAAAGGAGAGCGAACAAACAAAAGATGATGATTATTAGCCAAGCAAGATAGGGCACGTATACGTAACCTTGCTGATTGAAGGAAGAAGGAGAACAAAATTTATCTTGAATTGAGTAAATGATGAAGAAAAAGGGTTATACCATCTTCGACAATAGGACAAAAAGTGGTAGGGAACGAGAGAGAGAGAAAGGCAAAGGGAATGGATTTCATTTCATCTACAGCTCACGTTTGTAGTATGGGAGAAAAGGAGATAAGCAAGATAAAAAGGCATCATACAAAAAGCGCTTCAATTTTAGTTTGCATTCGAGTCGAAATAAAACGACGTGATCGAGGATGTTCTCTATCCCATCCCTTTCAAATATTATAAAGACACGAGGTTTGCTCTTATTATATATCTCTTTTTAGAATGAAACTCGTTCAATTATCTATTGTATTGTGTGTTGCTCTGTATGCTGTCAATGGGACGAAGTTACTTGCTTCATCGTCACAAAGATTATATCGTCGAGATGTTAAATTAATTCAACGATTAGTTAAACGACAAGCTCGTAATGGTAAGAATAAAACGAAAGAAAAACTATATTAAACAGACAAATATCGAATTCGTATTCTAAATTCAGATCCAAAATGTAATCCACGTGATTGTGCCATACCCAACTGTGGCAAGGATTTTGTAGCAGGAACTTTACCAGGTGAATGTTGTGAACGATGTATACCATGGGAATATGCAAGAAGCATGGGAATTCAATATAGACAAGAACCACAAGCAGTAGCAGATAATCGAGGTCAACGACCAAGCTATGATCCATACAATCAATATGCACCAAGTCAACCACAACAGTATCAAACAAATCGCGCTGATGTATACATTTATGGACCTGATGAAGGTGCTCGAGTAGCTGCCGGACAAAGTATCTATTTCGATTGTGAAGTCGTTGCACCTTATAATCAATATGCTCAACCACGCTGGACACGATCTGGCAACCAGGTAGATTCTAATTTTGTTTTTATCATTGTACAATATGTTGTTGTTATAGCCATTACCTTACAAAGTACAAAGCACTGCTCTTCCCGGCAATCGTAAACTTGCACGTCTTACTATACCGGATGCTACACGAAGTGAAGCTGGCCGATATGAATGTAGTGCTGGTACAGGTAATCCTACTGATCAAGCATCGATCGATTTACAAGTGAGTGTAGTAGTAATTCAACTTCAATTTTTAGTATTGTCTCAATTTCATCGTTTTATTCTTAGGTAACTGAAAGTGGCTACTATCCACCTCCGCAACCGAGACCTACACTCCCACCCCCACCACTACCAGTCCCCACACAAAAATATCCTGGTTACAATCCAAACAAGCAACCAGATTACTATCCACATCCAGATTACTATCCACAACCACAACCACAACCTCAACCACAACCGCAACCGCAACCACAACCAGAGCCAGATGATGATGGTACTGACGCAGATGAAGACGGAGATTCAGGTCAACCTGAATATCCTGAAGAACAAACAACACTAAAACCAGTGACTTCACCACCATCCAGTGGTAACGATCAAGGTGCTGAAGAGGTCGAAGATGAAGGCGAATATCCAGATGATTATTCAGAAAATGAAAAATAATTGAAACAACTGCAGCATAAAGATATAAACTATTAATCAACCAAGTGAACTCTATTATATAAATCGCGTTAAATCATTACTAGTCTAGATCTATTATTCATTGAAATCAGTTTTTTTTCATATTTCTTATATAATGCGTTTTTAAAATAATAATTATCCCAACTTTTTTTGTATTTACATATAAGAAAAGTTCAATACATTTACACAAAATTGTATGTTATCATAAGTAAAAAAAATGAAAAAGAAAGGAATGTTCTCATATTTCTCATTTTCAATGTAATTCACACTCGAATGATGATATTCAAATTCAAACGATCAATTGAATGTCATGGAAATTTCTCTCTCCTATAATGTTTAAAGGAAGTGAATCAGAAGCGGATCAAATATTTTATTCACAATTATCATTGATTGTAAATTGATCGTAATCACTGACGGAAAATAATCGTTTCGTGTATCGTCTTACTGAAAACAAAAAGCGTTATATTAAATAATTTGAAAACGCAATACTTAGCGATAGATCAACTTTTGTTTATATTTTATCTACTATTACAAATCGAATGATAATTCACATAGTGATACGTTTCGAATCTATCGGTAATTCAATCTTTAAACGTTCTTTTGTTTAAAAATAAGTTTTCAATTCTATTCGATATGATTTTCAAACAAAAAACCAAAAATGTATTGATTGCGGTTGCATGATTAAAATAGCACATATCTATTCTTTTCTCATGTCGAAATTTTACTAATTTATATATATATATATAATTATGATTTCTAAATTCAGTAATCTAATTGATTAAACACTATACTACGTTAGCTATTCAAAGGCAACAAATAGATTGCATAATGTGGTATCAAAACATTTCTATTCTCGATATTATACTGGCAAAAAGAAAAAAGAATAACGAAATACTTCGTGCTTTGAATATGTAGTATAGCCTAACGAGATATAAAATGTTATAGGATTACATCTATTTCGGTCACATAGTGACTGAGACATTTGACAACGAATACTTCTATGCTAGATCGAATTACAATTGGAACAAAAATTTTCTTTTCTTTTTGCAGATGAAACATGACAGTAAAGAACATCAGTTTCATCAGAGCTCGGCTCTAATATGTAGTTTTTTTTTCTCTTCTAAATGAACGATACAAGATAAAAGTCGAAAAAAAACATAAGCAAACCTACTTGTTTTATTGACACATTCGCTATGTTCGAATGATGTTTTATTATCAGACAAACACAATTGGTCAATAGTTGAGCGAAACTTTGTGCAATAGAAATAACCTAAATTATCAGATAACGTTGACACTTCAAGTAATATAAAACAAAAAGTTTCATTTATCAAGGGTCACTAAGAATATGAACGTGAATTAATATGATAATAAAATATCCAACTGTTTGTATATATGTTTAATCAACTGTTATAGAAGTTCAAACAAGGTTTTCGTTTACAGCCCATTGCCATTGTTAAATCGAATGGCTTCATTTTCCATTTAACACATGTCCATCTATGTATACTGATGTATAATAAATACCAATAGTTATAGATACAAAAGAAAACTCAAGATCGAAGCTAAAAAAATTCGTGATAACATAGTTCTATATAAAATAGTCATTAAAATTATTGAATCAAATATATAATTCCGCTGAACACTGACTTAGATGAATATTATTCCAACGGAAATTCGAAAGTTCTTAGATATGTATTAATTTATTTGTACTATGAAGCTTTCTACTCCTTCGATTCATATGCAATTCATAAATGTTTTCAAGAAAAAAAGGTACAATGAATGAAGTGGAATGAATTCATTGGAATACCGTGCGACATTCATATCCTGTTTATCTGTCCTTGACTTTTGACTGCAAGATATGAGTACAAGTTTGTACCTATAGACAGAACAAATTTTCATTCGAGTAAAAATTTCTGAAAGTAGAACATTTATGTTACTAGTAACTTTCATGCAGAAGAAATATTTCTCTTTGTAAAATAAAATTGAAAATACAGATTTCTATTTGAGAAATTGTTATACTATCATAGTACATGAAGAAAGATGAAATAGTAGCGAATTATAGATCACTATTTAGATTGACATGATTTATTAAGAAATCAAGTGAGAGAGTTTCCTTAAATTTATGTGTCGTATTGTTTTTTTCTATATATTAAATGTCTGTTACCTAAATTCAGTAGTAATCCAATTTATTTCACTTAGGGGCTATCATGCCTCATTGACCAACGATGTACTCGGAAGAAATTTTGCCTGTACAGCATACTTTTCGTGTCCTATTTTGTTGTTTGGATTGAAAACTGCGGTAGACGTTTTTCTGAATGAAATCAGCTGTAATTTTCATAGGAATCTGTCTTTACTGTAGAAAAAAAATGCATAGTTATTAATATTACTGTGGTAAAAATCTAATCAAGTTTATTTATACATTTACTATGCTCATGCAACCGCTTTGATCGTTTTCTTTTTTTGACAACAATAAAGTTCGAGACATCTTTTATCTTCATGAACTTATTTACATGTCATTGTTGATCAAACATTATATTTATAAATTTAGTGCACATCGAAGTTTTTACCTATTAAAAAAGATGAGAATGTGAATCTAGTTATTTTGTTCCATTCTCAACTGTCCGATATAATCCATTCGCCTTCAGTTAAGGATTTTTCTACTTGTTCAAAATGAAACTAAATCAAAAAAAAAATTGCTTAAACTGTAAAAGAAGTGTATTTGTATACAAATGCCTGTTCTAGCTCGTTCCAATAGTTACTATTTCTACTTGAATATTTCATATTGCTTTGTTGATCACAGTTATTTTCATAAAACTATGATTTTTACTGTAAGAGTAACAATATTTTTCTTATGTACCTCAAAACCTTAGTATAACATGAAATATACAATGGCCCGCCTATGCTTCGTTTGATATCTAGTGTATTCACTTGGAATATTCAGGGTTTACAGTATTGTTTTCATGGCATTTTTTCATATCATTTTCATTGATTGTCCTATATGCAGTTAAATGTTTTACAGTAACGTATGCCTTTTTCATTAATGTATGAATAAAAAAATAATAATCTTTAAGTTACAACGAAAAAGACGTTTGTCAATATTTGTTAGCAAGTAATAGTTTGCTTGAAGTTCTTTTTTTAGACCAATCATGGATCGTTTGGTATTGTTGTTGATTGAACGACATAACTATGCTACTTATAATTAAGAATATTTAATATTTAAGTTCGAATATAAGTAGTTTTTGTTGTATGAGGTGTTTGTGTCGTGCGTTCTTTTAATACTGTGGTTGATTTAAGCTTTTTTGGTAACCGAGTTCGACGTGGTTGTTCAGCAATAATTTGCGGCTGTGACGGTGGTGATGGCGAATTTTGAGATGTATGAATAACAAGTGTTTTAGTAGTTGACTTGTGCTTTTTTCGACTGGTTGGTATATATGTATATGTTCCTTTGTCGATTAAAGGATTCGGACTAACTATCGTTGTCGTTTGAATATGTTCTTGCTGTTGTGTTGTAGGATCAGACGAAACTGCTATTGTCGATGCAGCTGTATTATATGCATCGTATTGTGAATTGCTATTAGAGAATAAAATTATATTCAAATAAGAATCTCAAATACTAGATACTTTTGTATAGGAACTGAATAGGTATAATAAGGTGAATAATCATAAGTAGTTCCTATTCCTGATGAATCATACGCATAAGTCACGCCAGTGTTCGGATCTATGTAGGTTGCATATGAAATTGGATAATAAGATGATTGCATTGGCACAGAAGGATTCACAGTTGATGTGTTATTAGTTACTAAATTTGGTTGTACAGGTGCTGTGCTTGTTGTTGTTGTTGTTGTTTCTACGACTGGTTTAATTTCTGATCGAAAACTTTCCACTACATGTACATGTTTATCTCGTTTCTGTTATAGAATCAGAGAAAAGATTATCACATGAAACAATCGAATTCATGAAATTTTATACAAGCCTTTGCATGATCATTTGTTGTTGATATAGAAATATTGGATTGATCCAATAAATCACATACTTTACAATGCTTTGAATGCGTATGCTTATGCTTGTATGGTTCCTAAGTCGATGTTAGAGAACAAAAGAAGTATCAGAAATATCTGTTATAGATTTCATGTTCATCAACATGCCTCACTCTCAAAAATAACACGACCGCCACGATATATATCTGTTTCACTGTAGGTTCTCCGTTTTCCTTCATTCATTGCTGATCGTAGTCGACAGCATACTTTACAATCATCGAGACTGGTGTCACTATCATTGCCGTCGGGATGCTATGTTTAATTGAGAATTTTGAAGATTAGAAAAAATGACACTATAACGTTTCTTTGGAGTCTTTCACTTACTCGATGACCATGCGCATGCGCATATTCCAAACCACTTAAAAATCGATTGACTAATTTTTTCGTATGCTTCGGTAAATGAATAGATTTTCGATTTGATGGCTGAACTCGTACAAGCCGTCGGCTGGGCGATTCGTACGAATAATGATAACCAGGTGAACGATCTACAACTAAAGTTGGCGTATGAGCACGTTGATAAACAAGGGCTTCATCTTCGATGATGGTTGCTAGTGATGGTGCTGTAGTTGATACAGGTAGATACTGTATTTCTGATGAAAATGAAGGTTCCATTGCTTGTCGAATCACAATTTCCTTGTTGGTCGGCAATGATGGTGGTTGCGCGTTAATCAGAAATTGTTTTATGTATTTTTGATGTGGTTTTTTTTTATGTTTAACTGATTGTGAGTTAAGAATTATAGGTAATGTTTGTATTACATTATTCGATTTTGGTGCTTTGGAAGATTTCAATTTAAGAACGAATGGTGATTCATCATTTGAACTACTTTCATCATCTGAAGAATTCGATGATGTATCGACAGTTGTAAATCCATATGAACGTGTATGAGATCTTCTCTGTTTTACTTTTTTTAAAGGACGAATTTCAATGAATTCAGTCATATATTGTTGTTATTATTCAAGAAGACTGTTGATCGACGAAGACAAGGCGAGAAAGGGAGTGAAGGAGCGAGAGAGAGAGAGAAAACCTCCCCATAGGGTTGTTGTCAACGATACATATTGTACAAGTAAAATGATTAAAATTGTTGTCAACATTTGTATATATATATATATATTTCTCTTTTTCAAATAGATTGGATGAATAAAGAAAGTCTAATACTAATAGAACTGTAAAACGAACGCTTGAAACTATGGAAAGATTGTTCCTGTGAACCTTCAAACTATTTACCTAACTGTTTTATAAGTAAACTATTCTCGATGAAACTGATCATCCTCTAGATATATTCTAATGAAGACTGTCTAGTAGACAAACTCGAAATACATGTGAATATTCATAAGCTGTCAAGGGTTTGTTAGGATATTAATTGAATTCATTGTTACATCATACCATTGATATATTCGGCAGAACAGAATCATGCGTCACTCGTTATACTCTTGAGAGAATGTCCACAATACATTGATAACATCAGTCAATCATGCTTAATGATTCTTATCGTATCGAGTAGTGAAAATAGGTTGTCAATACTGAATTGTGAAACTTGACTTTTAGATCTTTAGAAAACAAAAGAATGACAATCAGAAAAGATGATTTAATAAATACAGTTCAAACAAGCCACTTTTCTAAACATTTTTCATGTAATTAAAAGTATACTCGAATATTCTGACTCGTCCATAGAAAATTCTTAACACCTTTCGTTGTGTTTTACATTTATTCTATTGCTTGTAGCCCGAAGGAAAATCGCACGTATTATAAATGATAGTTGCTGAAGATAATTGAGTTACAATTAATTCCATTAAAATTTTAGAATTTAGTCGCATGAAATTTATAAGGAATAAAAATAAATCATACAAGTTTCCTTATTGATATTATTATTGAATACATTCATTTTTTACTGCATTTTCAATGAATATTGAGTTTTTCAGTAAGCTTTTGAGAGTTAGTAGGTTTTCTTTATTTCTATACTTTCATTTTCAAGTGATACTTCAATATGTTAATCTTAAGATTAGTTGCAAAGTTTCAGGCTTTTCTATTAGCCATGGCAAGAAATTTATGCTGCAAGTAAAACTTATTTTAAACAAAAAACAAAAATGATTTTAACCAAATATAAAATATTATATATACACGTACATATTTGATATGAAAAAAAAACCATACCTTATTCTGTTTCGAATATTCATTCTAGTTTCAAGATCACAAATAAACCATCAAAAGACAATATATAGCAAAAGAAACCAAGAAATAGAACAATCGCCTTTTTCTTATGTGTGCACCATAATTTACACTTCATTTCTCTTTTTTTCATAACAACAATATATTTAATATCGTATACTGATAGAACAGAAAATTCTATCGAATAAAATCTCAGACCTCAGAAACACTTGCTACGCTCATTAATTATTATATGAATATTTTTTTTCCAATTTGCCTAAATGTTATATACTTGTAGGCATTAATGATTTTAATCATAACATATGTACTATTAAATGAAAAGAAAGCATTGTTTCGTTGCCCTTTTTTTTGGTTATGTTAGAATAACCTTCAGAACCAAATGGGTAGCATCAAATAAATGCGATGATTGATATTTTCTCTCTCTCTCTCCTTGTTTGTTTCTTTCTCTTGGCCAGAAATGCACTGACTAATCGAGTCGTTACTCATTTTTTTTGATAAATCATAAAAATATCTATGTCATATAATACTTTTAATGAAGCATGTTTTATTCTAATTAAAGATTGAGATGTTAGTTTTATGAGCAACCTAATATAAATGTCGAAATGAATAATTATTTTATGATAAACCTAATCGAATTTTGATGTCTTTTCTTTCTATCGCGTAACAATGTTTAATCGATTCGTAGACTTTTTCTTCAGCCTTAAATCTTTTGTTGCCTATTGCTATTATTGTTAAAAAATATGTCAAGGAAATAAAATAATAATATCAATGGTTGATAAAAAAAAGATATTGGCCATGCTGTTTTTGTTTATTAATGTTGATTCCTGCCATACACACTCACACAAGCACAAAAACAAATTCATAGTTTTTACGCCCACCGTGAGGCATTCTTATAAAATGATTTTTTGTGTAAAAATCAGTTCATTTTTTTAAAGGTTCTTCTACTGTTTTTCGTTGTAACTAGCGCTTTCATCGTCAACAGCTTATGTGAGTTTGGACATTGTGACCGCAATCGTACTGCATTTTTTCTCTTTCACTTTTCTAGCTCTAAATTATATGTATAACTGTATGCTCACGAGGCATTCAAAAAAAGAAGAGAATATGAACAGTATTCATTGTAGCTTTCTCTCATTTCATTCTCATTGATTGAATATGTACATTTGTGTCTTGATTATGATTTTATTTGCTTTTCAATAACCAGAACGTTGCAGAGCATAATGATTTGCAATGATGTTTCATGTGTTGATAAAATGTATGCGTTTCGATGTGTCGTCCAATGACGTAGACAAACATAGTGAGAGAAAGAACCTGACAGACGGTATGGCTGGCGAAAAAAATAAAATGCATCACAACAGTGACAAATAACAGAGAAGAAATTCCATTAACGCTGCGTAGAACGAAGTAGGGCGAATGTTCCGTTAGTTTGTGCTTTTTTGTGCGTATGTATAAGTAAGAAAAACATAACAAATAGTACAAATGCTGACCCCATACTTCACGACAAGAATGAAAGATGACAAATATTTTCTTACTGACCGTCATTCATGTCATAAAGTATGTGTACAGAGATAGTCTCGACGCCTAACATTTTTTTTTCTTCATCTAGGTGTACCACTGACACAACTAAAGATGAACGGATGACAAATTTCACTACTACAGTTATAAAAATGCTGACTAGAGTTTATGCGAAGGAAGAAAGACAGGAACGAAAAAAAAGAACTGTAACCGCGCCACAGGGTACCAAATGAAAAAAATTAAAATAGAGAGAGAAAAAGAAAGAGAAAGAAACAACGAGACAGGAGAAAAGTTTATTCTAGTGTGCGCACTCAACAGCTCCTTTCACTAGCGTTATTCGTCATTTCTCATACTTCTTCATCTTTCTTTTTTGTCGTCATTTGTTTTATGATAGTTAATAATACTAAAATAGAGAAAGAAAGAAAAACGGAAGAAAAAAAAACCGTAGAAAAAAAAAAAAGACTTCGTACACTCTGTGGAACTTTTCTCTCTTTTCTTTAACATTTTGCATAATTTATTTCGACGTATACCATAACTTATTTGTCATTCGTGTTTTCAATTAGATTTTATATTCATATAATTTACAAATTTTAATCGAAGAAAATGGCAACTCTTTGGAAAGTCATCGTCGCCATCTTCTTCCTATCTATTACAAGTACGTAATGAGTTTATTGTTGTTTGCAACTTCTAACAATAAGAAAGAAGGTGTCACACAAGTATGTAACCTTGAAAAAGTATCTCGAAAGTATATGAGCTGTATGAAAGTATCTGTACATAAAACCTATAAATTATAGGATTGTGCTAAACTCTTTCGTGATTAAAAATATCTTAACATGAAAATCCAAAATTACAACAAGATAAAATATAAGATTTGTGGATTTTTAATAATTTGATACCTAGTTTTACTCTATGTCTTCAAATCTTTGACCTACACCAAAATATGAAGAGAACAAAGGTTAGACAGAGATTAACACCAAAATAATATCATTTTATTAATATATGACAACAGATTCGAGATGACCTTTTTTCTATCAGAGAATTCAATAATAAAATAGACCATAATATCACAGAATCTATATGTCAAAGTATACACGAATGTATATATATATATATGTAAATGGTATAAAAATGATTCAGCATCAATTATCAATATTTTTTGCTTTCAGCGATTGATGCTAATCGAGCTCGTCGTCTTCGACGACGATCTGTGTTAAATTCTGGGCAGCAACCAGCTAATCTCAATTCACAAGGAAATTCATTCAACTCTCAATCCGACGCTCGACAACAACCCCTTGTATCGAATCAACTACCTAATCAAGGTGTACCAAGACCTTCAAAAGATGGTACTCTAGGAGGAGGTGGTCGACAGTATTATGGAAATCAATATGGTTATGGATCACAAAATTACAACTCTAATCCATCTATAGGTATGGGAGGTATGGGAAGTATGGGCGGCTCTTATTACCCATATAATTCTGGACAATGTAAGTGAAAATATCGACTTAAATTAGTTTGTATATTACCTCTATGACACTTTTCATGATAATCATATAAATTCAAAATTTTGTTTCAATCATTTTCTAGATTCACAATATGGTTATAACCAAAACCAAAACCAAAACCAAAACCAATATCCAGGTTCTAACCAATACTACTCAGGTTATAACAGTGGAAATAATTATAATCCTTCTGGTTATCCATCGAATAATTATCCGTCAGCAAATAATAACTATGGTGGCTACTATTGGAATAGTTCTCAAAAGCAACAAGTCAACATCTTCAATGTCTTTCTCTCTTCGTTTCTTGCTTTAGGTATATGCTTAATTCATGTTTGATTTTGAAGATATAGATAAAGACATAAACTAACAAAAATAATTAGACGATTTTTCTTTTCAATTTTTTAACATTCTTCTCCACTTGAATGGTCGTACTTATGTTTGTTTTATTTTTTGTACATAATACCGTTCTTACATGTTTGTTCAATTTTTTTTGCGTTCTTTTTTTTCTATATTTTTCACGTATATCAAGATGTCTTTTTTCGTTTTGTTTCACAAAATTTCGTGCGTACGCACTTAATTTTTGTTGTTAGCCATTTTCAAACTGCTACATTTAACTTTTATATAGAAACATATAATTATCTTCTCGTCTTTTTTTCATGTGTTCATGTGACTGCAATTATGCTATTTCGTAAGCAGAGAATACAAGATTTTCGAGATAAAGAAAAAAGTACAGTAGATCAACATTTGATAAATTATAGATCGATTATCGATGAGTAATACAGTTAAGCCATCTAAACAAAGTTTTAGTACATCTCAAATCTTTACTGATTGTAATCCTCATTCTTAAAAATTCAATAGATAAGAAACAAAAGTGTTTCAATGATTCGAATCGATTCTGTCAAATTATAAATTATAATGATTCGACCAATCCAAGAACTTTATGTTTCATTATGATGTCAAATGGATTAAATTTTTATTGATAGTAGAATTCCGACGATTTAACCGACGAGCATGTATTGTATGTCAAGAAAGAGAGAAAGAAAGAAACCAATTGAAAGAGATTAAGTTTTGTTTTCATGGTAATCATCAACGCCACATACTAAAACAAACAATACGACATAATTATATCACATGATTTTGTCATATTTAAAACGGAAATATTTTTAAGTTCTACGAGTTTTTCAAGCATTATTTTACAATCGTATAAGTGTTCGATGTCTCTTAAATAGGTAATAAAATCTTGATTATATTTACTGTGTAATATTTGACTGACTAAAGATTGTTAAATAGTTGCCATCAATTTTTATTCAATATAATTGATCAAAAACGATATGAAATAGGTTTTTATCGCATGTAGATAAAATAAATCAAGAATGAATTTAACACAATATAACGTAAATAAGAAAGTTCATCAAGATGTCTAGAAGAGAAAGAAATATTTGTTCGTGTTACGATCTTAAGTTGTAGGCAAGATATGCAAAGAATAATGTCAAAATGTTTTGTGAAATAGTTTCATAAAAAAAATTTTGAACTCTCCAATATCTTGATCTCAAAATGGGAGAATTCAGATATTGATACTTGCTTCACAAGATCATAATCATTCTCTGTTATTTTTTCATTAAAACTGTACATTTTCAATTCATCAATCACAAAAAATAACCATTCCTATGAACAACATTTATGTATATAAGATAAATAGAATTTGATATTTCGAGATACTTCTTTTCCAATATTTTTGTGCGTCACAAATTTCTTAATAAGATTGCACCATTTCATACGTATTCAATTACAACTAAAGGTCGATTTCAATCAAGCAATCCATCCGCAGTTATTCAACTTTATCACAAAATATGGATATTCAATCTTTTTATTTACACACTCGGAGTTTTATTTATTCCCCTATATCTAAATTTGACTAAAATCTACATTGTGTAACAATATAGCATCGATGTCTGTTTTATCTAGCAATTAACATTCGTCCAGAATGGTTGAACAGTTGTACCCCAAACATCATAACAAACATTATCTTTTGGACGAATTTCTTGTCGAAAAATTTCTTTCCAATACCAGCCAAAAAATGGGTAAAATATGAAACGTTCAACACGAACACGTACAGTCAATGCATTTGGTGGTACGGTAATAACTCTTATTCGACCCACTGGATAATTTCCAGATGATACTGTTTCTTCAAATAATTTTACTGGCAGATGAATACCAGAAACAAAACTTTGTTTTCCTGTATTTGGTATATGATAATCAACAAAGAATCGTATCACATAACCACCTTTATTTTGAACTCGAACCCATGCTTCGACTAGAGCAAATACATGTTGAAAATTAAGAAAAGAAAAGACAATGCTTACTTGAACTGAAAATTGTAAAAAGTAGAATTGTCGTTAGGTAACATTGTGGCTTCATTTCTTTTTGAAAGGAATGACACTTAGAATAGTTCTATTTATATCGTTCAAAAATAGCCTTGGCATGGGGTATCATCCACTAAATCTCTTGATCTATTTTCAAATGTCAGTATAATCATGTACAACTAGAGATTTAAAGCATAAATCTATCGTCTTAACATTTTTTATTTGTTTTAGCATAAAATTTATTGAAATGCGGTGAAAGAAATAAAAACGACATCCATCATTTGGAATAATATCCAACAAAAACACAGACAAACAAATGAAAATCTGACATGAAATATAGAAGAAATAAAAAGTTTCTTCAGTTCATTTGGAATCGACACTTGTCAAGTATTGTTCAATTTCTCTAAATATAAGAAAAAAATAAGTGCATTTATTCATTAGATGGATCATGACATTCTAACGGAAAAGTTATGTTTTATTTAATCTCACCGAAATGTTGTTAGTAATTCATCTCTTTTTTTTATTAATATATTCAATATTTCATCATTAGCATAATCAACGAAATCGTCGCCATCATCACTATCTAAAAATAAAATTCAAACTTGTATCATTAAAAGGTGTGCATATAATCTACCTCGTCGTTGTTCATCTAACTCGTCTATTACAGCAATACTCATATTATTCTTATTTGTAAAATGGTAATCTGCATCGTTATTATTATGATTATTGTTATCGTTGATCATGATCGATGTCACTTGTGTTAATGTACTATCTTGTGACGATTGAACTGTACTGGAAGAATTTCTAAGTGATCGTTGATGATAGAGGTTATTATGAATAGTTGGTTGTCCACTAATAACAACTGGATGAAATGAATGTTGTTGCTGTTGCTGTTGATGATGATGGGGATGACGTTTGATGGGTGATGGAGATGAAGATGTTCGTGTTGTTTCATATTTAGATCGTGGTGGTGGACGATGCCAAATAGATGAATTTTGATCAGTATCACGTGTTGGACGAAAATCGACTTCATTTGGAATAGAAGTAGAGGCAGAAAGTTGATTATCGATAGTCAATGATGTTTGAATGCACGCATCCTTTGACGAAAAGAAAGACAAATATTCTGATTTTCTAACATTGAAATTATGAACAGACTTGCGATGTTTGTGTAGCTACTTCTGAATACTGTCGAATTCGTACTGGAGTTATCACAGATGGTTTAATATCTTCTGCTTCGATGTGTGACGTTGATGATGGTTGGCGCTCTCGTTGAGGGGATAATTGTTCAACGGCTGGTGGAGTTGGCGGGCGTGGAGGACGCACTGCTGGTACTTCAATAGGTGTCGAGGGTAAACATGTGCGTGGTGGTGATTTGATAATTCGAGTTGTTATCTATGAAAGGATACCGTATGATATTATCGTAAATCTCTTACTCCCCTATATTAGAATTTCGATGGGATAGATAGATTGAGATTTCTACATAATCTAAGTAAGAAGTTGAAGGTAAACATGTTCAATATATCATTTTGTACGGTATAAAAGAAAAAATTATAGGTACCCTAGCAAATATTTGAAACACTCGAAAGGAATATGTCCCCTAGGACTATTTCACTTTGGAAAAGGTTTTTCACACTCAACAAAAATTAAAATAAATAGACAGAAATGTGCAGAATCTCACGTTTTACCGGTTACTTTATTGAAATTCTAATATAGGGATGTGAGGGATTAGCGATCTTATCTTAATGTGTTCTTTCATAAATAACAAAGAACATTATCCGTGATATTTGAATGCAACAAACAATATAGGCGAATACCAATCCCAAGCATATTTAATGTTGAACCTCATTACATAATCGTTGTGATTGTTTTACTTAATATTTCATACGTGCAATAAGGAGCAAGATCAAATACTTCAACGAGAAACTATTTGAATAGGGTAGATGAAATGAAACAAGTAAACTGTCGCTGGAGTATCAGTCATCGTGAGATATATGCCGAAAAAAACCTGTTGTCTGTATCCGAAAATATCTGAACATAATCTGGTTCGACTTCGAATTCATTTCTGTGTTACCTTTAACACTGATTATAGGTAGTATTTCGAAAATTGGTTAATCGTAAATATCTATCGATGTTTACTTTCGATGGAAATGTTATGGGTTCGCCATGTTGTGCTTGTTCTAATCTTCTACGTAAACGCCATTGATATAAAATATCATCTTCACTGCCATCATTAACAAGATTAAACTTTGAATCGGCTAAACATTAATAAATGTAATACTAGTGAAATATTCTCGATTGTTGCCTACTGATACGAGTAAAGATGGGTCGAGCTGGTTGTTCTTGAACAAAAGGTCGAAAAGTATTCGTTGTTGTTGTCGTTGTCAAAGTTGATGATGGTGTAGAACCAACACCTGTACTTGATATATGACCAGTATCGGATGAATTTGCACTGAATGTTTGATTGAGAAGTAAGGATGCTCGTTTATTCAAATCTTGATCAATATCTGTTGAAGGAAATATCTAGAAAACAAAATGATTTTGTGATAGAATTAATTAATCACTTTTACTTCAATGAAGTCCGGAATATTTGATTTACGCTCATCGTCTTCATTATTAACTGAACAGCAAGTATTCTTCAGTTCATCTAGAATTTTCGAGGAGAAAAATAAAAATAACGTCATAAATATCATATTTATTCTACCGTGCAACCACCAGAAATCAGAATTCATTGAATCTCGTTCTGGTCGAGTTTGTGGTTCTTCATAACGAAAACGATCAACAAGTCTAAAGCCGAAAAATTTAAATCAATCCTAAATATTTAAAAAGAACGAACCGTTTTAATGTTGATGGTTCGTTGGATTTTATTTCGGATTTATCAGCAGCTTTCTTGGGCGAAGCGTGCGATCTAAAAATTCTTTTACATACATCCTCCATTTGAATAGATTCAACAATCAAAAGTATCCGAACAATGAGCAACATCTAGACATATTCCAAACTTTGAGTAACCGTATGGAAAACATGAATATTATCGACTCAAACACGAAAATTCATGCTTAAATTCTCTTCGTATCATAACAGATTTACATAGCCAGTCGAAGATTCTTCACGAATGATATAAAAAAACCTATGACTTTTGCATTTTTTAAAATACTGATGGAGAAATGTACAAAAGCCAGCAGACTGCTTAATTGCCCAGATACTTTTGTTTCTGACTAGTTTTAATCAAGTACTACGTTTCTTTTTTCTTACGTAGCTGGAGTATTTGCACGTTTTTTACTTGTCGAACGAATATTTCCCGGCTGATCTTTTAAAGGTGGTGTAATGTAACGGCGAGATGTTCGATTGTTCACATGCATTTTTGTGAAATCAAGTTTGTTCCAAAAAGAAAATAACACTCAATCGATTACTTCATTACCATTATCATTGAACAAACTATCCTGTGTTGCTAGGTAGCAATCAATCACATGGAAAAATGATCAGATTAGCTGTAAATTAAACAGAAATGTTTCTTCGTAGAAAAACATCTTGCAAAGATTCATAAAAGTCTAGCTTAATCTAGATGTCACCAATCAGACGAATCTATTGATTGGTTAAATCTATCTATGGTAATCAAAAACAACAAGCCATCTCTGATTCGATTCGATTCGTTCGTTCACTATTTCATTCTGTCTCTCTGCTAATTTTGCAATGCGATGAATCATTCAGTCAGTGCTAAGTAGAAATCCATGAATGCACTTGAGGTGAAACTCATTTAGAGAAACTAATATCAACAGATTACAAACAACATTGGCAAATCCATTATTTATACTGTTGAATTCTTATAATCAACCTCAAATACAGATGCGGTTTTAGTGACATCTTGCTATTGCAATGCATACTCAAGTAATGTATCTCTCTGTATATACATATATGTTGTTGCTGTCGTATGAAAACAAAACAGCAATGCAGCGCCATCCTTTGTGACAAAGAAATTTATTTTTATAAAAAAGAAAATAAATATTCATTAAAAAAACTGCATCATCAAAATATTACTATCATAATGTTGGCTTATGACGTTTGTACGAAATTTTGATGTCGCTTGACTCAACGCATTCAAGATGAATAGACATTTCTTGTCGTTCTTTATATCACCAGATAACACGTACTATATGATTTGTGCTTGCGTCAACATGTTGCAGCTTAACTATTTATTTATTCTTTTTATCTCAACAGTACATATCTAAACCTTATTATAGTCAAATAATTATTCATTGCCTGTGTGAAGCATTAATAAGAGTAATCATAGTATTATGAATACAGTTACAGCTTTAAATACTGATGTTCATGAAAAAGTTGATTATATTTATGAACGCTTGCGAACACAAATTACTGACATAGAATCGACAGCGCCAACCCATTCTTATGTCTTCTTTGTTTTTGGTGCTTCTGTATGTATTCGATATCGTTTTTTAATGGTAGAAGAAAAGTATTTGCTACAATGATTTTTTCTAGGGTGATTTAGCTAAAAAGAAAATCTATCCAACGCTTTGGTATTTGAGAAACAAATAAAATAAATCACCCATGATTGTTTTTTTCCTAGGTGGCTTTATCGTGATGGCTTTCTGCCTGAAGATATTCAGTTTATTGGATATGCCCGAAGTCAATTGACAATAGAGAAAATATTCGAAAATTCAGCGAAATATATGAAAGTAAGCACATCAAGTGTTCATTTGAATGTATTCGATTTTGTTGTCTAAATCGAATAGGTTAAAAGCGATGAACAAGATATTTATGAAAAATTTCTTAAACTTAATTCATATGTAGTCGGATCATATGACAAACCTGAAGACTTTAAAAATTTACACGATCAAACCAATCAAGTATCGCACGAAATCAGAGCTCATCGACTTTTTTATTTAGCTCTACCTCCAAGTGTCTATGGAAGTGTATCAGAATTGATCGGTACACATTGTCGACCAGCATCGTATGAATATTAGCGTGATATTCTTTTTGTTTTTGATAATCGTTTTTCTTTTTATCTTAAAGACCTGGTTGGTTACGTTTGATCGTAGAAAAGCCATTTGGCAAAGATCTGCAAAGTTCGAATATATTATCTACACATTTAAATAAGTTTTATGCTGAAGAAGAAATTTATCGTATTGATCATTACTTGGGAAAAGAAATGGTGCAAAACATAATGGTACTACGTTTTTCCAATAGGATATTTTCTCGTGTTTGGAATCGTGATTCAATCGCAGGTGTTAAAATCATCTTTAAAGAAAACATCGGAACACAAGGTCGAGGTGGCTATTTCGATGAATTCGGCATTATCCGGTAGGAACACGGTATTGTTTTTTTTTCATGCTAGAAATTGAGTTTAGAGAGAATCTTTTAATTACATGTTTCAATTTTCTGCATTGTTTTCTCTCAAAGAAGAACTTAAATTTTACACGTTTTGTTCTGAGAATCAGTTTCGAAACGTCACGATAGTAAAGACCACTTTCAAACAGTGATCCAATAGATTAAAGTAATTTTTGATCAAGATTTAAATTGTTATAGTTGACTACTTAATTAAGAAAATGTGCTTGCGTAAAATATTATATTGAGCTGACCTATAGTTTTCACCGTGAAGGGCTATATAAGTTTTTGACTTGGAAAAGTTCTTCTATGTATTTAAACATTCTCTGATGATAAATCTGGTTCTCTTATCAAATAGAAAATTTTAGTATCATTGTGTTCAGATTTATCAAAACAGTAGTCATTTTAAAGTTAGTTTTTAGTCTTTTAATTTAAATTTGACGAATCAACGCAAAAGCAGGATGTCCACTCAAGAATAGAAAATACACGATAAATATATTGCAAGCATGCAGATTCTTTTGTCAACTTTTCCTACATTACTTTATTGAACATGAACTAGATGTGAAACAAGACGTTCAAAAACGAAAATATTCGTTATTTGAATGAAAGAAATTTCACTATGAATTGCTAATGCTTCGTAAATCATTCAGTCTATTTTCTCGAAACCATTCGTATTGAGATAAGATTTTTCTGAAAGTGAAGAAAACTATAGAAAATAAAATTATTCTATTACTAGACTACAGTTCAAGGCCACTGGAAAAATGTCCTTGTTTCATATGAAGGTTTCACAAGTATACGGATGAGTCAAATTCGAAACACTTGTATTGTTTTTTCCAATTTGCTTCCCAACTAAATAGTATTCTACATCATTGGAAACCTCAGAAGCATGATTTTTCACTTGATCTTCCTTGAAGTTAAGTTTTATGTACTCAGGATAGATTCTGATTATGATTTAAAAACTATAATTTTTTATTTCAAGTGATGTGATACAAAATCATTTAATGCAAATCTTATCCATTGTCGCAATGGAAAAACCACGCTCAACAACTGGTGAAGATATTCGTGATGAAAAAGTAAAAGTGTTACGTTGTATAGCACCAATTAAATTGGAAGATGTTATCATCGGACAATATACGGGTGATAAAAATTCAACAGATAGCGAACGTCAGATGGGTTACTTAGATGATACAGGTGTACCAAAGGATTCAACGACGCCAACCTATGCACAAGTTGTTCTTTATATAAATAACGAACGTTGGGCTGGTGTACCATTTATACTTCGTGCAGGTATGATAGGAACTTGAAAACAATAATTTCGAGCTCATAACTAGACTTTAGTGCTTGTGCGGTCTTATCAGTAGATGATGAAAGTCTTCTTCTTATCAATATATTTCTTGATAATGGAAAACGGCTGTTCTCTTTTTTTTATCCTCATAGTATCTAGTGAAACATGTAGCAGTTCATATGTGTTACGAATACTTCATTGAATACAGAATTATTTCCGTAATCTAAAAAAGACCTATTTCACATAGATTTCTATTAACCTCTACTCAATGCGAACTATATCCGATTAAGTATATTTTCTTTTTCAACAGTGAAACGCTTCGAAAATGAAACCAACGATTGTCGTCGTCTTACTCTTGTTGAATAAGAGAAAAAATTCTAGTAATGAGACGCAGCCTGTCAGCATATTTGAGTGTCTACTCGTTGTCCGATAGTCTGTGTTTCATTCTTCTGTATATATTCACACTATATAATGGGTTTTTTCATGTAACAAGCATGAGTCATAATTTTCGATCTCGTATAAGAACTAGCATAACGATACTGTATCTAGTAGAAAAGTGCTTTGATCATTAACGCAAACAAACGAATACCCTGTATCCAATGCAAAGGACACTGATAACAGAGAAAAATTAGAAAAAAATGACAACTAACCATCGATTAAAACGAAGTTTTCCTTGTTTCTTCATTCTCTTAATTAATAGAAATATATGCACGGTTCTCGAGTGTTTTTGGGAGTAGCAAGCACTAAGGTTTTTGACAGACAGTCCTTTCTATAGACGTTTTTTTATATTTAATTTACAGTAATCTGAAACAGATTATCTATTTCGAATGTCTAAAAACGAACATCTCATGCAGTTTGCAAAACAGAACGCCTACTCGATGCATTGAAACGACGATATTCTATACACTATCTGGAAAATCTAAAAGATTCAGCACACAGCTCACAGTATGAGTCAAGTAACCGCTAAATATGCACTCTCTATGAGATTCTCAGAAGCCGAGGTTCTATAGAAATGTTTTCAGACATACGATGGAAAAAATTCGCCAGACACGCTGAAAAACTGGCGGGGGCTAGCCCCCGCCACATCTTGGGCCTTGGACATACGCTATCCATGGTTCAAATAAATGTCAAATTATGTGTGTTTATATACACATATTTAATTCGATCCTATGGATTATCATTTTTTGCCTTCACTGCAAGTTGTACGCCGATCGGTCTTTAGACACGTTCAACGTAAAGGAATATTCATGATAAGAGTCAACATTATGTTTTAGCCCTACCTGTTGTTTTATTAATCACGATTCATGTTTTAAGACTCGACATGCAACAATTTCTGTTCAGATCGTAGTATATACTTCTCAATCGAAGATTCTAAGCAATTCTTTCAGTATCAGTCTTCATATCTATCCAAATCAATCAAAGCTACATTTAAGATGTAAAATATCTAGCAATTTTAGTCTGACTCAGTCACGGTACGATGCTTGAGAATTTTTTTCGATCAGTTATAATGTTGGTCTTACTCGAAGTTATTACTTCTTGTATAGAAAGGTCAATATCAGGCGACTTACCTTAACAGAAATCTACATGTTCCAGTAGTGACACATTCGTGTATCATAAAGCAGAAAAACCATATTAAAAAATTCATCAATATTTTTTTTTAATCTAACCGATAGTGTTCTAGAATTTAGACATATGTAGCTAGTATTCGTTTCTGTTTACGAATGCATGTAGGATCTCGAGGTTTGAGTAGTCGTCTCTGAAGGCATGAGGAAGTAATGATGATTGATAAAGTGTCTCTAGATCTTGAAGTTGTTGCCATAGTATAGTAAACTAGCTAACTAATTCGTTTTAGTTAATTATGCTTGATATGAAAACTATTTATTTGTGAAATTCTATTCGTTTAGGGAAAGCATTGAATGAGAAGAAAGCCGAAGTACGTATTCAATTCCGTGATGTGCCCGGCTCAATGTTTGATGACGGTTTAAGTGACAATAGTGGTAAGGGTTCATTAGCTCGTGATGAACTTGTGATACGTATACAACCCGATGAAGCCATCTATCTTAAAGTAAATACGAAGCGACCAGGTGAAATGGGTTATATCATTGAAGAAACTGAATTAGATTTAACTTACAATGAACGATATAAAGGTGTAAAATTACCTGATGCTTATGAACGTTTAATTCTTGATGTGTTTACTGGTTCAAGAATAAATTTTGTACGTTCGGATGAATTACAAGAAGCATGGCGTATTGTTGATCCGATACTTGCGGACATTGAGAAGAAAAAGATACCTGTCATTCCATATAAATTTGGTGCTGTAGGATTACGTGAAGCATTTGATGCTGCGGTGATCAAGGGTTTCATTTATACTAATACATATGTTTGGAAAGATGAACGATCAGCATCGGTTATCAATGCACAAAAAGATAAAGAAAGCAACAAATCTGAATCTAAAAATGAAAAATAAGCATTCAACATCTTCCATATATAAACATTTATCTTATATAAAATTTGATTTTCATCTAACCTCTTTGTAATTTTGTTTTGATTGGCTCTCGAAAAACATGCACTCTACATCTTTGTTTTCTAACTAGTTCTTTTCGTTTTAGATTAAAATTCAAACAACATGAGTTTAACTGGTAGCTATCATATGTCTAAAACAAATGGTAGTATGCCACACGATGATCTTCTTGTACTTGATTCTGGCCTATCTCAACAACAGATGCAACAATCTCAACTGCAACGACCCACACCACCATTTTATTTATTAAGTCATTTTCCACTTGAACCACCACCCACTGGCAGTACGAATCTGATTGTACATTGGGGTTTAAGTCGTGATTTTGATAAATATGTTAAACAAGCCATACCACCATCATTAAGTGACTTCTTAGCTGATATACCTTTAGCTGAAACAGCACAAAACAAAGCGGCATCGTTTGCTGGTGATGCCAACGGTGGTGTTGGAACATTACGTTCACTATTCGCTGGTCAGATTATACCGAAAGAAATCGTTCCACTTACAGAACAACAACTTAGTGCATTTCGTTTACATCGTGAACCTATTTTACCTGATAAGTATCAAATATATTCAACGGCACCCAAAGAACCACGTTCAGTACCCACAACAGAAACACTTCTACTACCACTTGTTGCAAATCCAATACCTGGACCGTCACCACAAGTCCAACGTGTTATTAATGAACAAACATCTCGTGTATCACCAGATGTTAAACGAAAAGCACCAGCAGATACGACCGGTGTCATACAACAACAGACAACAACACCCGTTGCTGGTATACTAAATCGAACAACTAGTACACCAACATTGTCTGCAAATACAAGTCTACCATCGAGTAGTGGACATTTAAATGACGATCAAGATGAAATGAATTTATCGAAAAGAAAAACTAAGAAAACAAAAAAGGAAAAAAAGATTTAGTCGTTCTTTGCGTGTAATTGTTATCATTATTTGGACATAAATTGTTAATAGACTTTCAAAAAGCAAGAACTTCTAAAATTTCGTTCTAGATCAAGTTCTTTTTGCTTCGTATCATTCATTAAAAGATATGTTTAATCGAGATAAACTTCCGAAAATCTCTGATGTGGAACGAGAAGCTAAATATGGTTATGTTTTTGGCGTTTCGGGTCCTGGTACGAAAAAAACAAACGATCAATCTTTTTCATTAGATGAAATGATTATGTTGTTTATTTTAAATTTTAGTCGTTATAGCGAACCATATGGCTGGTTCAGCAATCAACGAATTGGTGAGATTCATGAAAATACTATGTAAAGTGGAATATGGCAAGAAATTTATATGTATAGGTTCGAGTCGGTCATGAAGAACTAGTCGGAGAAATTATCCGTTTGGAAAATGATTTAGCTACAATTCAAGTTTACGAAGAAACATGTATGTCTTAAGTTAGAATTTCGATTGAATCTTAATTTATCTTGTTCTCTAGCTGGTGTTACGGTTGGTGATCCAGTTTTAAGAACTGGGAAACCATTATCAGTTGAACTTGGTCCTGGCATTATGTCTAGTATTTTCGATGGTATGAAAGATTTTGTAAATGAATCAATTCTTAAATCATAGAGTTATTCTGTTTCATTAGGTATTCAACGTCCACTCGAAGTTATTTACGATTATAGTAAGAGTATTTACATTCCACGCGGCATCAACGTGCCTGCATTAAATCGTTCAACATCATGGAATTTCACTCCCGACAGTGGTATACGAGTAAGACATATTTTTAACTCTACGTCACGATTCTTTTTCATTAAGTTAAGCGTGATAACATTTTCACATATGAGCACGTGGTACTTCGCAAGATGTTGCAGTCTATTGAGCTTAGTTTCCTCATTGAATTTGATTAATGTTTGCACTTGCGGTACTTATATGAGTATCCGACTTAGCTATGCTATCTTAGTAATGTACACATTGCATGTGTTGAATGAGTAATTCATTATAGAAAATGAAAAGAAAAACGTGGTACAGATGATTCATTTTGTCATTCTGTTCATATGAACAAATTCAATTCGGAAAAAGAATTTATTTGAAGAGACAACGATAGCATTAGATGTATAGATTGACATTATTGCATGAAATCTTCTTGTCGAATTTTCGTAATCGGAATGATCAATAAATTAGAAATCGTCGTTTTATTGCTCCAATGCTTTTCGAAGGTTCGAGTACATTTTATATTTCGTAGCATGTGAGCTTGAGTGAAAATTGTCTTTAGAAAGTTTGGTTAGGTTCTCATTTGGGGTACATATGAAATATTTGAAATAAAAAATCTTTTGTGGAAAGCTGGACCGTTTTACCCGGGGACTTCGAATTTTTTTCCGGACCGAATTGTTTCCAATGTAGCGTAGGCTGAACACATACTACTTAGGTATATACGCCATATTGCTGTTCAGTACTCGGTATAGGAATAACGCCTTTTTTTAAAAGTATCACGCGATTTTTTCATGTTCATTCAAATTCTTTAGTAGAATTATAATCCATGTCTATCGTTTTTTTTCTTTTTCTTAGGTTGGTGGTCATGTAACCGGTGGCGATATATTTGGTGTAGTTCCAGAAAATCGAATGATTAAACATCGCATAATGCTCCATCCGAAATCTAAAGGCACAGTTAAATTTATTGCATCAGAAGGCAACTATACACTTGATGTTCGTTGAACAGATTCTGTTTGCTGTTTTCAATCAATCTAATGCTTATTGTTTTTTTACGAAAAACAAATTATAAATAGGATGTTATTCTTGAAACGGAATTCGATGGTGAAATAACAAAACATACTATGCTTCAAATATGGCCCGTTCGACAAATGCGACCAGTAGTTGAAAAACTCGCCGCTAATCATCCGTTGCTAACAGGTCAACGTGTATTAGATGCATTGTTTCCGTATGTACCTGCGATATGTTTTGTATGTACTCGAAGATATGCTAAATTGTGTCTATGTTTAGATGCGTACAAGGTGGTACAACAGCTATTCCAGGTGCTTTTGGCTGTGGCAAAACTGTCATTTCACAATCATTATCGAAATTTTCAAATAGTGATGCTATTGTTTATGTTGGTTGTGGTGAACGTGGAAATGAAATGGCCGAAGTATTGCGTGATTTTCCTCAAGTAAAAGAATTTCATTCTCGATTCGATATCATTTAATTAAAATCGACATTGATCTCTAGTTAAAAATGGATGTCGAGGGTAAAGAAGTATCAATTATGGAACGAACAACTTTAGTTGCCAATACGTCAAATATGCCTGTCGCTGCTCGTGAAGCTTCGATTTACACAGGTAGCATTGATGGGTGCTGGATTTATTGAAATTCTATTGAATACTTTTGTTTAAAGGTATTACATTGTCGGAATATTTTCGTGATATGGGTTATAATGTTGCTATGATGGCTGATTCAACATCACGTTGGGCTGAAGCTTTACGTGAAATCTCTGGTCGTCTAGCTGAAATGCCTGCTGGTTGGTTAACGTTTTTTATTCATCGTGAATTACAACTAATGATACTTATGTTATCTTACTATATTTAGATTCTGGTTATCCGGCTTATTTGGGTACCCGTTTGGCTTCATTTTATGAACGTGCAGGTCGTGTTCGTTGCTTGGGTAATCCACTCCGTGAAGGTTCTGTCAGCATTGTAGGAGCGTAAGTATCAAGTAAAACCGGAACGATATTCTTCAAGGTTAAGTTAATCGCTCTTCAGTAGAGCTGTTCAAATGAAAAATTTGCATAACTAAACGCATTAGACTTTCTAAAGTTTGATGATCTCAATGAGATTCTTAAATCAGAATCGAATTGTCACTCAGATCATACAAGTTACATTTTCTCATTTCTTATACTCAGTAATGGAAGCATCGTAAAAGCTCTGGTTTTATCTAGATATTCTCGAATCGTACATGTTTTTCTTTATGTTTAGCGTATCTCCACCTGGCGGTGATTTTGCTGATCCAGTTACAGCAGCAACATTGAGTATCGTACAAGTCTTTTGGGGTTTAGATAAAAAGTTGGCACAACGAAAACATTTTCCTTCGGTTAACTGGCTCATATCCTACAGTAAATATACACGTGTTCTTGACGACTATTATGAAAAGAGCTATCCAGATTTTGTACCATTACGTGCCAAAGTATGTGTCTATACCTATTTTATTGTTTAGGGAAAAACCTCAAATATCCATATGTCCTTATTTCGTATTGTTGAATATAGTGCAAAGAAATTTTACAGGAAGAAGAAGATCTTTCTGATATTGTACAATTGGTTGGTAAAGCATCATTAGCTGAAACAGATAAAATAACACTTGAAGTAGCTCGAATGATAAAAGATGATTTTCTTCAACAAAATGGCTATTCATCATACGATAAGTAAGCAACATATAGTTGTATTCTTTCGTTGAAATTTTGTCTGTTCTTTTCTGTTTCTTTCTTTTTTCCTCTAAAGATACTGTCCATTTTACAAATGTGTTGCAATGCTTCGTAATATGATTTCATTTTATGATCTATCACGACATGCTGTTGAAACAACAGCACAATCAGAAAAGAAAATAACATGGAATGATATACGTACAAATCTAGGCGATATTATTCATCAATTAAGTAGCATGAAATTTAAGGTAAATTTTGATTCTGAACTGAAATTATCCTCTAAGAATGGGTGCTTTCAAGAAAGCAACAATGAAAACAAATAGGTTCATAAGAAATGTCAATTTTTGAATCCCATTCAAGTTGATCTGCTAGACTGTCTTTTTGTAAAGATCAACAAGTAGGAAAACTTCTCCATTGGTTTGTTTTTTCAATCGTATCAAAACGATGATCGCCTATGCTGATTCAGAACATCATAACGATACTAGCAGCGAGGATTCGAGAAGTACTAATGTGTAAAAACTATTTTTCATAGAATAGATCTCAGAAGTTGTGAAAGTTAGTACTGCAGTGATATTCGACATCTTCATCACCGATTAGTTACGTCTATCGTACCAATTATGATGAAAGAAACCGTTAGACGTAATAACGGAAAATGTTTTTTTTAACTCTTATCTTAGGAAGAGCAGGAAAAATTTCATGTCGTACATTCTTTATCACAGTCGATTCTTGTACAAAATTTGAAATATATATATATATATGCTTTTTAGGATCCAACCAAGGACAGTGAAGACAAAATAAAACGTGATCTTGAAGAACTCAACGAACGCATGCAAACGGCATTTCGAGATATGGAAGAGAGTTAAATTTTCTTCTTCATTTTCTTCTTGTCTCATGATATTTCTTAGCATTCTGTGTTGTTGTAATCTGTTTATCCTTCCGTTCAATCGTAATTATTATCTTGTGGACTCGATTCTATTTTTTTTTCTTTGTCCTTTTAATTTCCTATTATTCTAATGTTTCGTCATCGTTTTCACCTTGCTTTTCTTTTTCTTCAAAATATTAAGAACAAAAATCTGATTTTGTGATCGATGTATGTCGTATTTATGTTTCCTTAGCATCCATTCGATGTCGTAATAACGTGCAATAACACTTTTTTTTTCTGTCTCCATCATAAATTATGCAAATAATGAGTTCATTTTTCGTGTATACTCATTAATTGAAAAAAGAAAATCGATGTTACTCAGAGCTTTTCTTTCGCATTTGGTATCAAGACAAAAGATTTTATTTGAGCATTTTATTTTAATTTCCTTTTAATTTTAAGATATGACTGAATTACTTGAACGAAAAGGTTATCAAATTGAATCTACTGTAAAGTCAAACAAGAAAAAAAAAGATAAAAAATTGAAAACAAAAGATATTGGGCACGTAAGAATAATTGATGATGATGCACCAGTACCATGGAATACAACGGCAACACCGAATGTTGTAGCTGAGGAAGAATTTATTTCTCTTGAAGATGCACCAACAATCGTTGGTATGAATCAATTTTTAATTCAAATATAATATCATTGTTTTTAATAATTGGGTTTGATATATTTAGGCGTTATTGATGAACGTCCGAAAGAAGTACGTGAAAAAGAACGTTTTAATGATGCTAAACGCTGGCGTACTGGCGCTTTCGAAGAATTACCCGAACCGAATATTGTAGGACCTCAACAACAGCCTACAAAAACTCATTCATCTGTAAAATCTCGTAAAAAAACAACTTCTTCTGATGATAGCGATCCTGATATAGCTAGACGTCGACCATACCATAATGATGACTTAGATATGTCCCCACCTCGACGAAAAACCCATCATCATCAGAATGATCATTTTCGTTCAAGACAAAAGCCTCAACCAGATGATGATCCAAGTCCACCACGAAAACGAAACCATCAATTAGATGATGATCCGAGTCCACCACGAAGAAAACACAATGATTCTAATTCTGCAAGACGAAAACATCAATCTGATGACGATCCAAGTCCACCACGACGACGTGATCCATCTCCGTTACGAAGAAAAGACAAACATAATAATGATTCAGAATCATCGACACGACGTGTTACATCTTCTACTCACAAAAGACCAACACGAGATGATGATGATGAAAGTACTCTGAGACGACGCGATAAATCTTCTCTGTCGCATCGAAAACATACACGAGAAGAGCCATCCCCATTATCTAGCCATCGTCGCCAACCCAAAGAAGAACCATCAGAATTACCACCGTCGTCTTCAGCAAAACGTCAAGCGAAGCAAGAATCATCACCAGCAGCACCAATTTCACGACCAGCCAAATCAGAACGGCGGCGTCAAGCTGAACATAAGGAACAAATCGCGGAGAGATATGCACAATGGGGTCGTGGTATAGCTCAAGTTAAAAAAGCCGAAGATGCTGTAAAAGATTATTTAGAAGAATCCCAAAAACCACTAGCACGCTATCGAGACGATACTGATCTTGATACTATGCTTAAAAACAGAGAACGCGAAGGTAAAGACTTCTATTTAATATATCTTATCTTTCAATAAATTATTGAATAGTATTAAATAATTATATAAGTATTTTTATTGTTTATATTCATTAGATGATCCGATGATAAAATATCTTTCCAATAGAACATCAGATACGACTGATTGCAAAACAAATAGTAATAGTGGTCCGGCTAAACCTCGCTACAAGGGACCTGATCCTCAAAAGAATCGGTATATTTACGATTTTTTAATATTTAATTTCATTTAAACTATAATATATACATTTCAATGAATGTAGATTCGACATCTGGCCTGGTTACCGATGGGATGGTGTCGATCGATCGAATGGTTACGAAAAGAAACTATTTGAATCGATTGCTAATCGACACGCAAAATCACAAGAAGCTTATCTATGGAGTGTTGAAGATATGTAAATTGCTTTGTACAATTATTCTTTTTGGTATTGAAATAAAAACATTGAAATAAAAGCCGTTTGTTTTCAAACATTTGGCATGTGATTTTGTGTCTGTTTCTTTTGTCGATCGCAACATCAAATTTATATTTTATTCATGGTGGTATATATTCCATTGAATGAGTCGTCGAATACAATGAAGACCTGAAAAACGAAAATAAAATACGAAATACAATCAAGTTGAAAATTTATCATTCATTATTTTATTGGTTTTTGTTTGTTTGTTTGTTTCAACATTTTCAACGTCATCGGATATATCGATTAAAGTTTATAAGGAATAATGGTAGGATTATTCAACACTCTGTTGAAATAGTTGTAGATCACAATTAGAAAATTTTCTTTTCTATTTATCAATGTTTGTACACAAACGAATATTCTGAATTTAGTTTTGCTTTATAAAATAATAATATAAAAACGTAAACATTAGTATATTTCTCGATGTATACAGTTTTTACATGTATTTTCTTTTTTGAAAGGATTCAAAAGAAAAAATGAAGAGGAAATCTTCATATTCATTCCCTAACCAAGAATTGATCGAGTGCAAAATCTTATAAAGATACTTAACTATTTCGAAGATTAAAATGCATCTCTACAAAAGCAACATTTATTTAAGAAATTATTAATTGATGAGTAATTTTTATTTTTTTAAATTCGAGTTTAAGTAGCATCGCCATACGATCGATGCATCGTCTTATGAAAATAATCTTCGAACTGAATTAAGTGTAAATAATATGAAAAAAAACTTTGAATCAACATGTCTTCGCCGATGAATAATTTCTGATAAAAAAATGATTCAGAATCAAAGTAGCAATAAAGTGAGATATACGCAAACGATAAATAAAATACTTGTACGAATGTGCCAGATTCTTTTCAACTGAAATGATGACTTTTAATAGAAACATATTAACATGCGCCTAATAGAAGCAATACTAAATAGAGACTATGAATGCTTCAATAATCATATGCATCGAAAATGCCCGGTACATTGATCAGATATCTTCAATAAGGATGAAATATTTCGATCCATTTCTTAATCTAAGAAAATAATCTATCAAAACAATGTATAATCAACATTCTAAAATATAACTTTCATTGTTCGTAGTAGAACAAAATTGAATCTATGGAGAACGTTATCTGAGTGATAATAGTTGTCCAATGGTTAAAAAATCAATCATGACCAGCAAGCCCTACTACATAAGTCAATGTTTCATTCTCTTTAACGTACTCATAGCCGATATTACACAGTAACAATCATAGAAATATGTAAATCAATTCACTATCCATATAACAATACATCTTTTATAACAAAAAAAAAACAAAATGATATCGTACTATTCGAAATATATAACACAGTGAAAAAATATTTTTCAATAAAGAATATTCTTATAAATATTTTCAAGCATTCATTTTATGGATTACAGATTATGGTTATTTCGATTTGTTATTTTAAAAAATTGAAAATCAAAGAATTCAATATCACCGTCATCGATCGATCTATGCTCGTCACAAATCTATTCAAACGCTATGTTTAGATTTACATTCAATATTAAATTCATTCCTTTTCATCTCGATTTATTATCAAAAAACGAATCATTCGTATTCCATTTCCATCATCATCGTCATCATGACAGCAATTGTACGTGTCAAATTCATTATTTCGTTTTTAATTGAAATCCTCGTTGAAAAAATAGTGCTTCAAACTCCATGGTTGATGTAAAAAAAGAGTTTGATACTCTAGAATATAGTCTTTAACCTCTTGATTTTTCCTATTTGACACTGGAAGATTGTTTTCAAATGATCTACCATTGATTTCCTACAACATATATACCAGATGATATTCCCTAGAGAAGGACATAGGTATGCGTAAACGAGAACACTCGTCACGTTCAAAGGTACGTACTTGCTTAAATACAAATCCTTCAACGACTGATGATAACAGACGATAAGCATGTATGCGGCATGTAAGTGTTTTTTTCTAACTCTTATCCAAATTTCTTTGAAAAATCTCATGCATAGCTTTGCCACTCATGACAATTTTCTTTTACTATTGATTTTCAATAATTTAGACGCTCGACACTTCGTTACTTTATAGTTATTCGATGAAAACGGTTTAACAAAGTCATAAGATGATATATGTTGGTTTCGGATTCACTTTACTAGAACTCGACATGGTACCTATATCAAATTCAGAGGTAAAATTGATCGTACTATTCCCTTCTTCGAGTTCGATGAAAAAATTCATCAGATTCAAAACATTTTTTTAGTAGGATTTTAAAAATTCAGGTTTTTTGTCCTTCAGTTCAATTCGAATAATATGTGAGTCGAATGATGAGAGAGAGACCATTTTAAAAAGTGCTTTCAAACATCTTCACTTATGTGTCTTTGTTTGTAATAGTCTGTAAAACAATATTCTGAAGATCGATTCTAAAACAATTTAGAAATTAGATTCTTTTGAACGAATTGAATATTTTCGTTCTTGTATTTCTGTTTGGCTTCGTTTAGAGAACGTTTTACAACAGAATCCAATGGTAGTAGATCTTTTCAAGTCAATATGGAATTCAAAAACAGATGAATAAATCAAGAATTTACTTGATAAAGTAAAAGTCGCTCGTCTTATAGAACTCACATATATTTTCGAAGAACATAATCAGTGTAAATATTAAGTCGAATTTTTATGACTCGCACCTCCCCTCTGCCGTTACAGACAGGTTGCTTTTACAGACCATAGTAACTAGGTTTACACTAGTTCAATAATTTAGCTTCTATGATGGATGTGATTTCTACATTTCGGCCTCAACAGAACCGTGCTAATTAGCTTTATACTGAAGCTTGCTATTTCGCCATTATTGTGAGTAGTTATCTATTTATATAAAAGGATCATGGAGTTACTTCTATTTTTGTCTGATAGTTTATTCATGATGCGTGATACTTGTTTAAGAAATAACTTCTATTCCATGATACAAGGATGAAATCGATTTCAATGCATTTAATTTCCGTTTCTACTCGTTTTGATTCGTATAGTTTATTTCTTGAAATCATTAATGGTTGATTTCATCGAATGTCATTATCCACAGATGGGCAAGTATAGAACTTCGTCAATTAGTATATATCATTACAGATTTCAAAGTGTCACTAGTACTGATAGTTGCTGTATTTCTGTTTTTGATAATTTCTTTTTTATTATTATCTTTAATACTATTGGATTATTTTCGTTAGTAAAAAGTATAAATATAAAACTCGAATACATGCCAAATAACGGTGAAATTCATCATCGTATCTATCTTACAATTATTATTTCATATATATATATATATATGGATTATCACTTGATTTGAAAAATGCTTTGATAATCAAAATATGCATTAAAAGAAAATAGCAGTAGTAGTACTAGACATGGTTCACATCATATCAAACATTTAAAAAAAACATCACATTCGTGACATAATTGTACGCTTATATGCTTTCTTATGTTTCTTGATAATCATTTTTGTTTCTCATTCATGACATAATTATACTTCATTTTAATATAATATGTTAAAAGAAGATAAAACTTCTTTTCAATGATAAGTTATCATGACATCTAGATGTATTCATTTCTTGTTAATAACTTCGTCTTGATAAATTTTCTCAATTAATTTTCGTAAACTCATTTTTAGAAATATATATATATATATCTCGATTCAATTTGTCTCATGTCTCTTCTTGTCCTCATCATTGCCTTTCACTGCATGAAACATCAACGGTTACTTCGTCTAACATTGTCATACGTCAAATCTTCAAGTGACTCGTGAGCAAATTAAAAAAGAGAAAAAGGAAGATGTACACCATGCGCGTCAAGTAAAGAGGCTGTGTATGATGGCTATTCTTGAGCATTCTCTTCTCTATTCTCACTCTACAACAATCAACTCAAGCTTGGTTACCTCTTATTTCACACATTCTAACTCTATTCGTTCATTTAGGACAATATAAGCAAGAAAAACTAGTTACAAATCTCGTTTTGTGGTACTACAAATCCCATTTCCGTTTATTTTAATATCTCGATTTCCGCTTTTTATCATTTATCCTTAAGAGAGGGCGGTAAAATAAATAGCTTAGTATCTATGTGACTTATCGGCATACAGTAATGAGTTCGATGTAATCAAGTGTATATAGTTCAAGCACCTCTCGTATAAAATACAAGATCAAGAGAATGAACAAGAATTTATATTCTTATAGTTAATGTGAAATAGAAAGTCATGACATAAACGATCAAAGTAGTTATATTTTGTTTTTTTTATCCCCTTAATATATCAACTACTAACTAGTTTGAATCGTTTTGTTTGGTCATACAATCAAAAAAACTATTTTCTAAAAGTATACATGAAGCTATGTTTCTTGGCAAAATATACATGGGAAATATGAGCTCTTCCGTAATCGATTACCGGAACAAATTCGATCGACAAATCAATTGAATTGAATTGAATTGAATCGATACGAATAAGAAAGGTATATATAGTTATATGATGAAGACAGAGAGAGAGAGAGAGAAACTTACAAATGAGACTAAAAACAAATGGCTTGTCGCTATTTGATCCTTCATTATTATTGTGCAGTTATTTCGTTTTAGCACGAAAGAGTATATTTGCCTCTTAGCAAGTTTTCTTTTTTCTATGTCAATCACTCAAAGTATGAAAGTGCTCTTCTACGCTCCGATTGGCAGTATGAAACGATGAAGAGAGAGAGAGAGTGGGAGAGGGGGGGAATCTCTTTACCTTTTTTTAATTCTTTCTTTCTCAATTATTGAATGATTAGAAAAAACCTAAGGAGAGCTGATTGACGTTCATGATTAATGCAGAAAGTGAAAATTGTTATTGTTCGGATTGAGTGTTGTTGTTATCATCGATTAGGTTACACACATACAATTTGACGACGCCCATGTAGAGAAAAAACTGGGAACGAACGAATCAAATTCTTTTTTTTTCTCTTCGTTAATGCATCAATTATATTCATTTTATTTGTTGCGTAAATTTTACTTTTGCTTGTTGCTGCCACTTATACTGTTTGTACATTTTCATAATACTTTTTTCATTTTTTTTTCTTTGTCTCTCTCTCCCTCTCTCTCTCTCACACACTCGTTTTATACACGGATCAGTTTAGTTTCATTCATCGATGCCGCTTTATTGAGTGTGTGGCCTCTTGAGCTCACATACATATACATGTCAGTTGACAAATAGTGGAAAAAAGGAGGGAGACAGCGAGAGAAAAAGAGAAAGAGAAAGCAGTGAATTTTCACCTGTAAGCTATATGAATGGTGGATGCTCTCGCCGTCATTTATTTTTTTTTCTCTCTCTCTCGGCAATGATTGGACACTAATGGAAGTAAAATGGAAGTTGATCCGGCTCTGCATTCGCCTAGTTAATCGACAAAATGAGAATTTTGATTGCCTGCCTGACATAGACACAAACATATAGGAGATGATGATTGACGCTGCATGTCGCCAATCCTCTTACTTATTGCCACTGTTAACAAATACAGGCAGCTCTAATACTAAAATGAAAAGACATACAACAAACGACAATGAAGATGATCTAACGTATACACCTGTTATTGGAATGAGAATAAATGATCATAAAAAATTATCACCACCAAGAAAAAAACTTAAATTTGGTGTTGATGCAATTCTCGGCACAAATTCAGATAATGAATCTTCGTTTGATGTTGGCAATGATTCGGATGATGATTTAAGACATAAAGGTAAACATTCAAGTTTTTTATGTTTTTTTGTTTACGAAAATAGGATTACGTATGTTAACTGTAATCGAGAAGTTTCGACAATGAAAAATGTAATGACTAGTTTATTTTCTCGTTATCTGCTACGGATTAAATAA
The DNA here is from genome assembly GCA_900239685.1 of Rotaria macrura. Taxonomy (NCBI): domain Eukaryota; kingdom Metazoa; phylum Rotifera; class Eurotatoria; order Philodinida; family Philodinidae; genus Rotaria; species Rotaria macrura. The sequence goes on from OENT01000040.1 coordinate 213,503, forward strand.
AGAGAATAATAGAAACTCAAAAAACGACTTAATAATTATTAATCTTGTCATTATATTCATATCTCAGGTTGATATTAAACTTGATCCTAGATAGTTTGTTCGCCCAATTGTTTTCTTTTTATTGATTCATATGTTATTTCAAATGGCTTTCGTTCACAATATCGTTTTTCTCTGGAATTACTTGTGAATTTACAAATATTTAAACATTCATTAAGAATTTTCTTCTGTTTATTAATCAATCTATCATTTGCATATTTAGTTCGTGTTCATGCTGAATCCCCTATTTCCTCAAGTTCATCGGTTTCATCCAATGAACCATGTATGGCCAAATCATCACCTTTCAAACCGCCATTTTTAGCACATCTTAATAGTAGTTCACCGTCATCTGATCAACATTCTCTACCACATTCTGCACTTCTTTCTCATTCTATCTATGGATCATCACCATCCTATTCACCATTCAACTGTCTCTCATCAAACAATAACAATCATAACAATAACAACAACAACAATAACAACAGTAATGGTATTACTGGATCATCACGAGACCATAGCAATGAACAACAGCATCAAAATCTTCTTCATGATCGTCTTCTCCTTCAAATGGCCACTGGTAATCGACAACAACATTTACCATTCGATGGTCATCCACCACCACATAGTGGTTTATGGCGTCCAGCTCTTCGAACTTTTATTGGTATGTAGGAGAGTTTCTCTTTTTCTGCTTTCTTTTTATTACCTGTAAAAGACGTTGTAATTTGATCTAATCAATACTCATTACCCGCCTAGTCACAAGTAATTATAATCGCTTCATATTTATCGCGCTCACCTTCATCACTTCTCATTCTATAACCTATATTCTTCAATTAAAAGTCAACCTATGCATACAAGCACATACATCCATCCATACATACACACGAGTATAATTGAATCTCGTTCGTATACACAACCAGTCTAAAGAACATGTTCTTTCTCATTTCTTCTTTTCATTCTCTCTATTTCTCTCTTGTTTCATCATCCAAGTGGTTGCTTGTATGTACGTCTCGATTACTCGACTACATGGGCAAACATACCCAACAGGTTTTAAATTGATGAAAGTAATGATGATGATGATGATGATGGTGATGATGATGAGAAGAACTACCAATCAGCGTTTTTATTTACTAACTACCTATCGTATTTCACATGAGAATTTCAAGTGTGTTCATATGTGGATTGGCAAAACGAAGGTAGATCTAAGAAAAAAATATAGATGAAGATGCAAGTTCTTGCCAAGAGGCAATACGATCTCTCTTTCTTTTAGCATTCGGCTAGCTTGTTTTGATTTCTTCACTTAAGGCTTATTTCTATTGTATGTGTCTATGTATATATCTCTAATCACATTATTTTTTTTCACTTATCGTCTCTCTATTCAATTAATGTATGCTACCTATTATAACAACAATAGAAACTGAATGATGAATGTGTGCATTATAGTTTTGTTGATTTTGACGATTTGTCGTTTATATTTTGTCTCTATTTCTCATAGGTAATCAGCCAGGTAGTTATTTTGGTAGTAATGGTTCGGCATCACTCACTTCATCGACACCCTCATTATTGAGTGGTACAGTGCCACCAAATGGACTCTATATTCCACCACCGCCTTCAAGTATATTTTGGCCATTAGGTCTTCGTAGTAAACCACGTCGAGGTATGCTGCGGCGTGCAGTTTTTTCTGATCAACAACGTAAAGGTCTTGAAGTTGCGTTTCTTAAACAAAAATATATAAGCAAACCAGAACGAAAAAAATTAGCTCAACGACTCGGACTAAAAGATTCACAGGTAAAAATTCGTAAATTTTTAAAAAGAAATAACATCTATTCAATAATAATAATAATAATAATAATAATTTTATTTATTCGTTTCATTTTCTTTTATCGTGGTTATCAAGGTTAAAATATGGTAAGTGAAATGTAATTTGATTATCAATATGTAAAAATAAAACATTCTTTACTTGGTCTTAGGTTTCAAAATCGTCGTATGAAATGGCGAAATACAAAAGAACGTGAATTACTTACATCAAGTTCAACTAATAATACTAATAACAATACGAACAACAATAATACTACTACTACTAATAATAACAATAACTTTACTGATGGTACAGAATCAACTTCGTCGACAAAAAATTCAGTTAGCCATGATAAAAACGAATTATGTATTTTATCTAATGATTGTTGTGATTGTCAACAACAGCAAAATGAAGATGCAATCACTTTTCATCCATCACTAGTTGATAATGACGAAGACTCAGACAGTTCGGATGTTGATGTTAATGATGATTCAAGAAAATAATAACTGAATTTCTTTTTTCGTTTGTCTTCAATGGACATCGGTGATTGTGTATGCGAATGAAATCTATTGTATCTAATTGGACGTGTCTTTTTTTTTGTTGTTCGTGTGAGTCTTATCTTTTTGTTTTCTTTTTTCTTCGCATTTTTTTTCTCTTCGAAAAATTTCATGTGTCACTATTTCTTTTTCCAAGTATTCGATTCAATTTGAGAGATTGTGGATATTTTTTTTCTTCGTTTCCAATAATATACATGTATAAATATTTGACTTCATACTTTTATTGATATCAGATTCAATCCGGATATTGATGGTTCATAGAAACAAAACGATGTTAATGCATATCGATGGCAATTGTTAAATTTTGCAATCGAATACATAAGAAATACGTGTAAAGCAATCAAAAAAGAAGTTCACGCTTATTTACAAACATCGAAGTTCTTCATCAGATATATATTTGCATGAAAATATTTGTCGATTATTTGATAATCCAATTTAGTTTAGTGAGTAGCGTGAAGATATACATTGCTCGAATATTGTTTCGTACCAACAAATATATTCGAGTTTTACTTCTCATATGTTCATAATTGTTTTTTCAATGTCTATTGTGATATATAAGTGTTTGACTAGATAGTGCTTTCAATAAAATCAATGTGATTTTGATTGACATTGAGTACTGTAATTTGATTGTTTACATCTATTTATTGAGACTAAAAAATTGAAAATTTTCGAAAGATTTCATATCTCATGCTGATATGACTATTAGAATTCACAAGACAAGAAAAAGGAAATCAAGTTTTTCAATCCAAACTTTCTGACCTCTCAATTTATTTATTTGTACAAGTTGGATGTAGAGTAATTGTAAAATGAATAAGCTTATTTTTTAAGAAGAAAAAATAACGAGAATTATTGAAAAGTCCCAAATGAATAAACCTAAGTTATATTGAACTTGTAAAAAATAAAAAGATAAATTCGTCATTCAGTTCTTTATATTTCTTCTTTTTCTTCGGGGAAGTTTTCCTTACTGCGATAGATTATTTTTTTTTTCGTAATTGTACACTGCAACTTATATTAGAACATTTAACATTTCTAAGTACTTATTATGTCATAACGTTAACCGATGCTGCGACTCATGTTTCACTCTCTGGTCAGAAGATACAGGTTGGTTCAATAATGGACACAACTTAACAAATGAATGCCTATTTTTCTGTCATGTTTGATTGTTTAGTATCAATATTGTACAAGTCTAGTTAAGTAAAACTTTATTTGTATCAATGCTATCTATCTATTTAAATATTCTTGTAAGTCAGAGCACTAATGAATTGACCATTTTTTTGTAGATCTTTCTTAGTTATCGATGTAGAAAAATTTCAACTTTCTAATTCAAGAAAAAAAAATACGTTAAAGATTGCCAACTAACCACGTTCAATGGTTACAAATGATTCATTGTATATCGATGAAAATTTTCCGTTGTGCAAAAAATAATGTGCATGCCGAACAGTGCATATAATTCTTTTGAATATCTCAATTGTATACTTTGTAACATTTATTTTCAAAATATTATTGTATCACTATCAAGAAATAGTCAATGAAAATTTCACCATGTACTGAAAATGTTCCAGTATGATTACATGTAAGTGTTCCTTCTATTTCACGTAAGGTTACCTTTTTCAAACAAAGCAAATATGTATAACTTACAAAGTAATTACTTATATTTGTGAACAGTCTAGTTTTCTGAAATTAGTTCGATTACTCAGTATTCAAACTCTCAATACATAATATCAGAAACTGAAGCCAGTTAGATTCGAGCTGAGCATTCCATTCAAACAAAAATTCAAGATCTCTAAAGTGAAGGGTGATATCATTTGTTTTCTGATGATTCTTTTTTTTTTAAATTCTACTATTTTCATTAACCATGAGGAAGTATGTACTGACGAAGTGTTTGAATATACCACGAAGAATATAAATTGCCGAGGTATAAGAAGTATTCATGCATGTTATTTATAACAATGATGTATGATAACAACATGCTGCATTGCACATTCTGATTTCATCAACAACAAGAAATCGTACAGTTAGCAAAATTCATGGAGTATTTTAAGTAGAATGATATCTAATGAATTTGAGATGATGCATTTTTAATGCATTATGAATTGAACGAACTCATTGAGTAGCATACTCTAGTTGTATGATATTGAAATTTGAAATTTTTCAATAATGATAAAAGAATATACTAGAGTATATAACTTTGCAGTCTCGTCAGAAACCACAATGATCTATTTCGATTATGGGAAACTGTTGCTTTCATGTGCGATAGAGATATTTTTATTCGTCATGAAAGAAAAACATAATACATTTTAATAAAGGCAAGTTGACGTCATCGGAAGAATAGTCGTTGAATGAAACTATGGGAATAGTTTGGCATACATGATCTACAAACGGGGCTAGTATTTTATAGTACGTATACAGTTGGAAACTATAATTTTATATTATCTTGTGAGAATTGTTTAGATGAAGAAAAAGAAGTTCACATTGACCTTGTCAGGAATCAAATAATGATCATCTACAAAAAAAAATATATCATCGAAATTCCGATATAGAAAAACAATGATAAACTTGAGGTGAATCAGAACTATTTTGAATAAGGTGAATAAAATGAAAACCTTTTTAAAAATATATATGACTTTGAACGACACAACCGTAAAAAGTTTTGATCAATACTAAAACTGTTCACTACAACAGTGCTCCATCGATGAATCAAATAGTGGTAAAATAGGTAAACTTTGTTTCAAAGAATATGTGCAAGTCTCAACAAAGTTATTTCTCGAGTTCAGTATGTCACTTGACAATCACACAATACTTATCGAATTGAGAAAGATTTGAAAGGCTTTTACTATACGATAAGTTGAATGTTAAAAACGAATAATAGCGTTAATCAAAGTAATTCTTTCATGATTTAAAACATCTCATTAATGAACAACACGCAATCGAATAAATGGTAGTCATGTTTTACAAATAAAATTTGCCGAAATTTATTTTCATAGTAGTCTTCTATCGTTTGATCTATTCTAAAATGTGACCTACATGTAATATCAACAGTGAGTAAATATATGTATAATTATTCCTAGATAGAATTGGAAATGCTTTGTTATTTCTTTCATATTCTCATGATTAACCAATTATTTGACATTTTCAGTCTTTTGATGAAATAAATAAAAATAAATAATACGACGCCAATAGCCTTGCTTATTGATTGTCAACATTATATTCAACTATGGTGAATAGATGAAATATTCATATGTTGAGCATTTTCATATTTTACTGCATTCGTCATATCTTTAACACTTGTGTACTTGATTAGTCGAAATCCTTTTAATATTTTAAACTGATTGGAGAATTACGTTAACAGATTGCTTGCTTTATTGAAAAAATCCATTGAAATGGAAACATTGCAATACAAATGTTAAAAGCAAACGTGTTTGATGTCATTAAGTTTAGATTCTCTCACATTCCTGAAAAATAACGTATTAGTGATTCGATGGAAAGAATTTTATTCTTTTGCCAAAGTATTGAATATGCTACTTGATCTATTATGATGCATCGATTTTATCCGAAACGTAATAAAGATATAGAAGAACTCATTGTCATGTGTGCATATTAGTATGTATTTGTTGTATGATTAAAAGTGAGTCCTTCGTATGTAACAATCTTGAATAATCATGATAAAAAAACGATGGATACAAGGTATTTTGATCTGTATTGCTAGTTTTCAGGAAAAGATAATCGAAAAATACATGTTCTCAGTTATTTCTTTTGATTATATTTGACATTCTGATGGTTGATAGAGTATCATACGGAAAATATCATTACAACAATAGTCTGTTGGTATAATAAACTCTTTCATCAAACAATATGAACTTTTCAAGGTATTTGTGGAAACCAAATACTTGATCTGTGGTCTATTGTCATACTAATAGTTTCACAAGCCCATGTTATTATACAGTTAGGGCTTCGAATGTGAAATAAATTCAATCTTAGCAATCATAGTGTTCTCTAGAATTCATCTAAATTTGAATCAACTTACGAATATTGTTGTTCGTGATTTAGACAAGAATACATGTCGCGTTTATTCAGTTGATCAAACAGATTTCAAGCATCATCAGAACCACTTTTAGAAATAAAAATGTTAATCTTTCCTCGACTTCGTACAACTATGTCTACACTGAGTTCTTGTAGTACGCTCATAATTTGAATGACAAAACAAATTTACTTAAATTAATTCATCTGAAACCTCATGATTGATCTGAATAAGGTTGCAAGGTCACTGAAAAGATATTGGAATTCAATGATTGCAAATTTTACTAGTACAGTCTTGTAACCAAAGTAACATCAAATATATAAAAGCAAAAAAGTTCGTTTTATCTATTTTGATTGATAACAATATTCGACATAGGTTTCCTAGTTGATGAAGGAAAAAATATAAACGAATTCGATGGTTCATCATCGTCGATTAACTCATCAACATCAACATCGATTTCTTCGACTACTAGCTGTTCTTTCAAATTTTCATGTTTATGAAAACCATTGTTTTGTTTGATAGACTTGTTCTTCACCGATGATTCTCTTGGAATTTTCATAAATGAACTTGTATTTTCATTAACACTACTCTCATTTATTGTCATTGGAAATAAAAACGGAGTTTTTTCTAATAGTCGTTGATTTCTGCATAATGTTGTCAATTGTTTTTGAAAAGCATTATTATTATTATTATTATGGCTGTCAGTGTCCTTTTGTTATAAAGGAATAATGAATGCTACTTGATTGTTTTTCTCAAATAACAACAATCAAACTCACATCATCATCATCATCATCATCAGATATTGATGAATCACGGAGAGCTGATCCAGATCGTGGCATTGTTGGTATATCTTTTGGTAGGTTCATTAATTTTGGATCATGACAAATAAATACAAAATCTATGTACAAATGAGTTTTTCTATTGAATCTAAAAACATCTTCATTTACCACAATAACAATTTCGATCAGCATCTTTTGCTGCAATAGGTAAAAGATCTCCGCTACCTCGATAGATAACGACACAACGACCATGAATCAATTTGATCGTTTTCTTCAATGCTTTTCGTTTACATTTAACTGTTGTACGACAGTATCTTGAATCAACTAAAAATTCACTATCAGATTCAGATGTTGATGAAAGTTCATTACGATTGTGAATATTCATGGCAAAAAGCAAATGAAGTTTGTATATAGAACATGAATCATGACTTTCTTTTTTTTAAATGAAAAAGAGAAAATAAAAATTTGCTCGAAAATTGTTGTCAAGACAATAGATAAATGCTGACATCTATAAATTGTATAAGATACACTACTAAAACTAGTTAGCCTTAGTATAGCTAACGCATAAGATGATACGATTGATTATGAATAATGATGATTGTTAAAACGTCAATTATAATTGGATCATTGCTTAGCAACGCAGTATGTAAAAAACGGATAATGCAATAACAAAAGAGCAAGAAGCCTGCAGAGATTGAAAAAAATTTTGTTTCATTTAGTTGTATTTTCCTATCAGACAAATTGAATACAAGTAAAGGGTTAGAGATAGTTTTTTCTTATTGAACATTTTACACGCTTATCAACACTTATATCATTAATGTAACTTTGTTACATACAATCACATGTTTGACTTGCACGTTGGATCGAACTATGTTTGTTTCTATATTTTACAATGATGAGTGGTGAAGACTAACGGTTTATAGATAAGTGTGTCTCTTTTCTTGTTGTGCCTAAATCATGGGTTGTGCCGCATCTGTCAGTAGACGGTCGTGCGAAAAGAGAAAGCCCTCAAATTTAGTTGCTCAACAATCGACCATACTAGAACAGATTACTAAAGGTTTGATTTATTTTTATAATTTGCTTTTCTTGTTCTTCTGCGTGTGCTCAGTTTTGTTTTGATTGAATATGTACTTAAGCTTATATGTAAAATAGTGATTGTTCATTTTCTTTCATTGTTCAGTTCCAACTCTCATGGCTTCCTCACAAGGTCTTGGGCCAAATGAAGATGTTAGTCAAAGCGAAGAAGAAATACAGATGGTTCATCATATAGATATTACTAGTGGGTCGTTTCCACCCAAATCAACACAAAATATTGAATGCGATGATATTATTGAATTTGTAATTAATGGACAAGGTGAATATGATATATTTGAAGTATACAAAGATGGTGATAGTTTTTATCGAGTACATAATGGTTTTGAACTACTCAACATAAAATATCGAACGCCACCAACTAGCAGACGCATATTTCTTTCCTTTGCACTTAATCGACCTGAAATTGAATTATACTTTTGTATTATTCGATCATCCGAACGACAAACAATACTCACCACACATAAATGTCCAAAATTGAATTGTGAAAAAAATTGCCTGAAAATTAAAAGACCTGAAATAAAATTCTCTTTAACAGACGAAAAGGAAAATCAAAAAGTTTATCTACATAAAGGTGATACTATCGAAATAGAATGGACAACACGAGGTCCTGGTTATCGAATCGAAGAAAAGAAATACTGTCCTGTATCTGGTGGCCTTTACTCAGTTGAACAAGCCGCTGATAGTGTATCTCATCGACCAGCGTCTAAAGGAAGATTTTTAAAAACGTTTAACGACTTTGGCGTGACCTATTTAGTTCGTTTCAACGATTCAAATCAAGTTCATGATCTAACTGTTTGTATTGTGAATGAAACATATAAAATAAAGCAAATTGAAATAGCTGATAATAATATTCAACCAAATATTATTTGGATAGAACAAAATGATTGGATTAGATTTGAATGGTCTGGAAAACAGAAACAAACTGTTGTACAAATTGAACCATTCACTGTTAGTGAAACAAAACAGCAATCGATTGAGGTTTGTATTTCTCGTGAGCAAAAGACTAAAATCAAAGTGATCTGTTTCATTTTTGATTTAGCTTAAAAAAAGTGGTGAAAATTTCTTTTGGCCAAATGAAGCAACACGACGCGGTTGCATGCGTCATCAATTTGCTCAGCCCGGTGTTTTCTGTTTTAAAACTGGAGACAATCAAATTGGTACCATCGTTGTTGAGCCACCGAAAATTATTTTTCATGTACCACTTTTTGGTGATAAATTAGGCAAGCCAAGAAACAACCTATCATTCAAAGGAGAACTTTTTGTTTTTCTCCATTTTTAGTTCATAAATTGAATACAAATTCTTTTCTACAATTCGATTGGAAAATGAAAGACACAACAGAAGACTCATTACTAATTACAATTGAATCAAATTCATCTGTAGTACCAGACTTTGCTGGTGGTCTAACTGGAGTGTTTGATTGTGGTAAGTAGGAAGAAGAAGAAGAAGAACAGATGCTTTTTTTGAAATATTAATGAAGAAGTTGTTATGAACATATTTATGTATGTACGCCACTGCTTATTAATAACATGTTATTTTTATTTGAAATTTGAAAGCTGACAGAAAAGAAAAGATCAGTATCGTTTTACTAGCAGGCACATACAAAAAAAACGGAAGAATAGGGAGAAAAGGCATTTTAACGTCATTCATTTAACGATCGTCATAGAAACTTGTTTGAAATCTAAAATTTTGTTTTGATCAAATAGTATCAAAGTTCTTCGGTCGGAGAAAATATTTATAAACACTTTATCATTGATACATAGCAACCGAAACTCTTCTTAACAATCGTATTACAGAGAATAAATATCAACTTGATCTTTTAGAAATAATCCGCATCAATTTTTCAAAAAGAAAATAACTTCTCAAAACTAAGAATTTCATGTGAATTGACATTTCTTTTTCTAATCAGTGCAAAGAATTATAATAGATTTGCATGATGTCTAACTTGATCATTCTCATCACTAACATGAAATGCATACCAAAGTGTATCCAATGAATATAAACATCAATAAAGAAAAGAAACCATTGTAGCTTATTTTATTTGTTTTCAAACATGCATTATAAGTCTTCTTTCTTAATAAATATGTGAAGGCGTAAGACAGATGTAGTGTGTATTTATTCTTAGTCGAAATGAACTCGATCAGTAAATAGTATTAAAAATATTTCCATGATCAAAAAGTAAAAACTAGCTATTCATTGAAGAAAAGCAAGAACAAGTCGACAAAAAACAAATGTTTTGTTTCTTCTGTAGTTGTTTCATTAGAAAATTTGAGATCCAGCCAAATCGAATTTCAACATTCTTCGTATGATTCTACAATCAAAGTTGAATAGTTATGCCAAAGAAAGGAGATACTCATTTGTGCATATCTATTGAATAGAGAGTCTTTGAAGATTTCTCATAACGAGCAATCTGTCGAGTTTCAATTACTGAGAATCATATCTGATCAATAGAAACTCTTCTTATGTAAATTTGATTTCTTCAGTGTATAATTTCGGATATCTTGAAGGACATTGATTTGCATCAAATTATATGATCGATAGGCACTTATTGCGTAATTTAAAATTTTTGTGTCTAATTATAAAATCGAAAAGTTTTTCTTCTTGCCGTTAGAAGATTAATTCAATCTTTACGAAGAGATTAGAGAATCGTTTCATAAGTTACTTTTCTCTTTTAGCTTTACATAAATGTACTAAAGTTGAACAATCATTTCGTCGTCATTTTCACACATGTGAAACCTATATTTTAAACATACCTCAATATGGTGTCTACAATTTTATGTATTCTGATACGAATGATTGTGCTCTTATAAGTGCCATTGTTGAAAATTCTATTGATGTAAGAAAATCTTATTTGTGATTACAGTCGTAAAACGATGAATGTTGAATATTGTCTTTACATAGAATCATCGTGTTGCTTATGATGAACGAAATGTATTCGACACAAATCCATTAATCATAAATCGTTTTGATCTCGTATGGTTCGATTCATCGTCGACAACTATTGCCAGTATATTTCGAACAGATGAATATGGTAATCAATTAGAATCAGAACAGGCCTTATTTCAACCTCAAGCAAATAGTATTGGTTATTATGTAAAAGAATTTCAACAATTGGGTATTTATTATTTTTCAACCGATATAAGTAGCGATGATATAAATAAACAAGAACAAATTTCTAAAAAGCCATTGACAATAATTGTTCTACCAGAAATTCGTTTTCATTATCGATTAATTGGAAATCAGATATTCAATACGGATCCGATAATAACAATTGTGAATGATTTTGTTGTCTGGGAATTCGAACGTATTATCTGTCATAAAAATATACAATTAAGTTCTAATGAAACATTAAAACAGTTACAATCATGTCATGATCAGGCTGTTGCTGGAAGAAACCGGCAATGTCTTGCTGTTGAATGTATGATGGCTGGAACTTTTTATTTTGCTAATCCAGGTAAACTATTAAAATCAAAATTGAATAATTATCCTAATAACTATGTATTAATCTTTATGGTTAGAATTTGAACGAATTTATGGTTCAGATGAGGTAGCATATAAAAAGAACAAGTCAATTTCTTGTCCTTTAATTGTTAATTTCCTTTTTAGAGTCGCCTTATAACACCTATTATTATTGATCCACCATTTAGCCAGAATTGCATTATTACTACTAACCGACAATTTACTCCGTCTGTTTTATATATTGCACAGGTAGGTTCGTTATTATTTAAAAATTTTGAATTTATAAAACAAATCTACAATATTCATTATTAACATAGAACGATACGGTTTCATGGGTGTTAAATAGTAATGAACGAAATTATGGAATTTATGTACAAACAAATCTAGATGAAGAATATACGGAAGAAGTAAGATATTTTTCTTAGAAATATTTCAAATTAATTTTTTTAACTCTAGAGCAATTTTATCGAGCAAAATATTTCAGCATTTGTATCCGGTGTTCATCATTTGCATACATTCAAAGAACCTGGACAGTATATTATTCGATGTAATCGATTTCAGACTGGAGCAACTGTATTCGTTTATTCAGACGATACTATTCGAAGTCAAAGTAGATACATATTGTGTTCTACTTAGTTTCTATTATTGTAATTTTTTTATTTCTCTATGAGTAGAAAGACAAGTTCAAGAGCCTCACATCGCTGAAGATGTTGGTCCTTCGTGTGAGTTCGGTACACAGTTTCATTTAGTTTGTCCTAGTCGAGCTGCAACTATTTATTATTCTCTTGATGGTTCTATTCCAACACGACACTATGATAACGTTCATGTAAATAAAACTACAAAAAGAAAATCTCTTTTCATTATGATAAATTTAGAAATATGAACCTAATGATGGACTACTTTTACTTGAACAAGGTTTCCATATTATACGTGCCTATGCATTTGAAGCTGAAAAATTAGCAAGTACAGTTAAAACGAGCAGGTTTGTTTCCTTCGTTTTTTTTTCCAAACAGATCACACATTATCTAAGACAAACATAGATGCATCATTCCACATACACGTCTCTCAGGTCCAACATATTTGGATGGAGATTCTCAAAGCATTGACAATCATCCTATCTGTAATAGTTTGTTTTTTGAAAAGTTCTTCTCCATAACCGTTGTGAATATGCGATACAAACTGATCTGGACATTGAAACGTACTGATTTGCACGTTTTACACATTTTTCAGAGCCTCTTCGTTGCTATTCTATAAGAATGCGATATAACTGAATTTTACGCGGTAAGAATTGGAACTAATAATGTATTCGAAATATATTCAACAAAAATTCCTTTTACCGGATTGGACGTAACCTCATTTGAAAATTCATAAAAAAATCGTCTAACTTAGAAAAAAAGTGTTGCTTCAGAAATCATGGAAATTTTCTCGAGTTCTTCTATGAAAAACAAATCATTTTAACACACACACATATATATATATGTATATTAAAAAAACATTTCAAGCCTTCGAACATTTTTAATGAATAACGAAGTGCAATTTCCGGTAAGAATTTTATTTTTTTTTTTGAGTCGGCCAAATGTAGGATCATGTATTATTGGTATACAAATTAATAAATTATTTGTACAAAAATAAATACCACCTATTGTTACAAACACATGTAATTGGATAAAATAAGATGTGATCATAGATGAAACTCAAAACTCAACATAATTAACTTGTCTTAATTAAAAATGACTTAGACGCTTTCTAATATTCATCATCTGTAATATAGACGGTGACAAGATTGATCTGAAGAAACATGTGCCATGAATCTATATCAGACATTATTAATATTTTTATTATGTAAATTCCTTACAAAGCAATAAATTAGTGAAAATACGAAATCTAAAACTTTTTATAGATAAAGAAAAGAAAAGAAAACAAACGGAACATCTGTTAAAATTCATGAAAAATCCAGTAATTCTCAAATGGAAACTTAGACTTAGAATTGTGAGTAAGAAAGGTTAAGGGCAATCATATGTGAAAAGGATTACCAAAACCTAATGCATGCATAATGTGTGAAAAATAATCTCAGCTAGCATAGGTTTCCTCTGTCTCAAGTTCTTTTATGTCTTCGTAGACGAAATCGTTTCGATTTTTTCCATCAAAGAATATTTATTTGAAGAAAATAGTTTAGTTATTATAAAATATGATTAAGATGATTTTGAACAAGGATGTTTTTAATTGACAATTCTAAGAGAAAAACCCATAATATTCGATATCTTTATTGTGAAAATAAAATCAATTGAAAATTACAATCGCCTGATTGTGTATCTATCGTTAATCTATACATAATTTCATATCTAAATCAGTCGAGGATTATTGTTACATCTTGAGATAACATAAGTGCCGTTAATTTTGATGATGTTTCACAGAAGAATTGCGCATGATATTGTAATTAATCTTGAATTTCAATCTCTGAAAATCTTATTAACTTGTTTTTACATTGGCAAATAAAAGCAACTTGGTAAGCAAATATATATTTGCTAGAAAAAACTTCTTTCATTTGTTATTTTTTTTCTTCGCCGACACTTAGAATCAGAAAGAAAAAAACATCAATTCTTATTGCTTGACGTTGTTAAGTTGGAATTTTTATCGAGTTAATCGATGTTTTTTCCTTTATTTTAGTGTGACATTTGTAATGGAAAATGAAGAAGTTGAAGCGATGAATGTGAGGACGATATTGATTATATAATTAGAATTTCCTATTTTTTTCTTTGTTTCATCCTACACAAACCAACAGGGAATCCGAGCTCTATGGAATAGTATTAAAATAACGTTATCGGCTTCATTAAGTAATCACAATAAAATATTTGCTACTATTTCACTCGAACCAGATAATTTAATTGATTATATTGATTATTTTGAATTGTACATTGATGGTATTGCACAAAAGGTAACTCTAAAACCAACGAGTTTAGAATTTTGCGCACAAGGGTTTGCTGGTGGTGAACAATATGATATTAATGTCGTTGCCTATCCAAAAGAATATATTAGTGATGTTGAACCGATTCCGTCGAATAAGCGAGTAAGTTAATTTCGTTGTTTTTTCATTTGTGTTCAAATAGAAAATACTTTACTTTTTCATAGGCATTTGAAATACAACGAGAATATCAAGGTGGTGGACCCTTGATTAGCTTGGCTACATCTCATGATCAAAGTACGATACTTTTAATGTGGGCACACATTGGTGACCATGTTAGTGAATATATTGTCTACGTTGATGGTATTGAAACGAAAACTGTAAGATAAATCTTGTTACTTTTATGAAACAGAATTGCATGTTTTTCTTCTGCTTATCTTAATGATATTGAAGATTACTGAAAGAGATTTTACTGGATTTTATGGTATACTTTTTCATGGCGCACAACTACGTCGAAAATATTTATTTCAGGTCGAAGCGAAAATAAAAAGTACAATAATTAAAAGTGAAAGCATGAGATTATTAACTGACAATTCTTATGAATTTGTTTAGATAGTATTGAAATACGTAAATCGAATATGCTCAATGTTAGTGCACCATTGGATTTATCTGTTAGAGAACCAATTACTGATCGATATTTTCCTTATATAACAATTAATGAGGGGGAAACACCATCGAGTGCACAAGTTGAAAGTAAGTCTAGTGCTTGATGTAACACGTAGAAGTGCTATAGTGCTTCTTTTCTCTCAATTAGTAAACTTATATCGGTTTCAATGTATATATATATGTATATATGTTACGAGATATTGATTTAGTAAGAAACAAAATGGAAAGCGTTTTTTCTCTTCTGTTGGTGAAGCTTATTGTTATTCGAAGATTTCAACGTAGTAATTACTTAAATTCGCTGTTGGTAAAGAAAAACAACGTATATTTGCTTTCAGAAATTCATGTTAATTGCGAATGTAATTTAATCAAACAGGTGTGTAATTTTAAATGAGAAAAGGGAAGAATTAGTTTTCAAAGAAAATTTTTCGATCGATATTTACTGTTAAAACTTTCTACTTGTCGACTGTTTTCCGTGTTGAACTGTCGTACTTCTGAAAAAGTTCATAATATCGGAAATAAGTTGTGAAAGTTTCCCAATAGTAAAATCATTTTTGGTTCAGTATAATTGGTGTCACGTACTCATAAATAAACTATGAATATGATAAGAGGAATTCTTTTGCTTATATTATTAGATGGCCGATCGTGTACTTTTTTAGTAGCGTTTAAATGAATGCCGTATTAGCAGTAAAAGTTCCATTTTAAATGAAGATTTTAGACATAGACAGATAATAACAAGAGTAGTTTTGTTAAAAATGATTCATACATATGGTTGTAATTTAGAATGGAATTTTTCTTAAGTCTCGTTGCTCATTCAGAAAGTGCTGTAAAATTGAAACATGTAAACAACAAGTTACTAAGAACTTGAACGCTTTTCGAGGCATTCGTATCATTCTCAAGCATTTACATTTGAGAACTATACAACTATTGTGATGATTTTATTTCAGTTTAATAAGAAGAACCGTGTGAATATGTCTTATCGAATTCGCTGTCTGTGTGTTTTTTCAGTATTTTTATTACCAAGGACGAACACTTATGAAAATAAGTTTATTGTTCTCTATCCTTGATAGTCAGTACTCAATCGATTTTAAATATGATTTCACATGGCTATTACATATACATACGAGAAATTAACGTTAGAATGTCTCATATTATCCTACTTTTGGTTGGATCATCGATCGATATACTGTGCTCCGTTAGTAGAAAGCGAAGATGTATCATCTGCTCCAAATAGATTTGTACTTTGGATACAATGAGTTTCACAGGAAAAGAAAAACTTCCACATTCGCTTGCCCATTTTATTCAACTATTTAAAATATGATATCAGTACTCGGTCATTTTGAAATCGATAATAACCATGGCAACTGAGCAAAATTTTAACTCATCTGAAATATCATGTCTACCACTACAGTAACATAACAAAACAAACGTTTGTCAAGTAATCATTTTTCTTGTGTTTTACTTGTGTACACCGATGAAGAGGCTTGCAGGAGCAAAAATTAAAAAATTAGGTTTTCTTTAAAAAAATTGTGTTGAAAAACATAAACAAAATTGATAGCACTACTTTTTATTTTTCTTTTCTACATTTTCTAGAGGGTTTGGATCGGTTATCTTCTTCAAAATTAACTATTAGAAGTTCTTCTCCTTCTTCTCCTTCTCCTGCAGCCTCTTCGCGGCCAGGTATCCATGTAATTGACATGAACAAACCATCATTAAGTACGAGCGAAATCACTACTCAGAAAAATGATAATGATAAAACTAATAAGCTAAAAGAACAAGAGAAACAACAATCATCGATTTCCGATGATGCATCAAGAAAACAAATAAAAACTGATCAAGATACGGAAAGATCTGAAACAGTTCAAACACTAGAGCGACAAAAAGGAACAGCACAGCAAGAATCAGAACAAGAATCAGATCTTCAGAAACAGATACAAGAATCAGCAATACAACAAGAACTACAGCAATCGAAACAAGTACTAGAGCAACTCAAACAACAACTACAGCAATCGAAACAAGAACTTGAAAAATTCAAACAAGAACCAACGCAACAGAGACAAGAATCACAAAGTGAACATTCAATTTTATCTGATGAATCAAAACGACGAGCACAAATTCTACTTCGAAAATTAACACAAGATATTGAAAATCGTTCAAACGAATTTAATTCAAATTCTATGCATTTACATAGTTCATTTCTTGGTATCCAACATTATAACGATGATCAACTTGTTTCACATCGATCATCAACATCTTCTTATGATCCATACACTGATAGACTTCCACCAAAGTCTCGACGACGTTCAACAACATTGAATAAAAGTTTCAATTCCAACACTACTACAACGTCGAATGGCACTTCATAAAGTTCAAACTGTTTTTTTTTAGCATTTTAGTTTAAATCACATTTGCATCTATTCTATTAAATACGCATTAAATTAGCTAAAACAGAAATAGTTTGATACTAATTTCCTCTGTTCTCTTTCTCGATAAAATAAATATCTACGCATGAGTGTTTTGTTTTAGTTATTGAACTAGAATATTTTCCACATCAACGTCCATATGTCGATCGAAAAGTTCAAAGTCTCCCAATTGTAAGTAGTTCATATTCGAACAAGACGAAGACAATGTAGGGCAAAGTCAAAAAATAAAATCTTTCCTTACATTTAGACTACTGGTATTCGTAATTCTGTTCCATCGATTTTATACAAACGTAATGCAAACGGTATTCTTCTGTATTGGAAAAGAAAATCTTCAGCCATTGCTGATTATGTGGAGAACTATCAAGTAAGATAATAGAGTTTTCATGTTAGATGATGATGAATATAAGTTTTGCATTTTTTCTTTTCCAAGATTATGGTTGATAATGAACCATTTGGAACATTGATAGATCCAAGTGATGAACCCAAATTTCAAATAAATCTTGCCCCAGGAAAACATCAATGTTACGTCGAAGTTATACCACGAGATAAAAGCTATGAATTATTGAAAACAAACCTTCTTGTATGTTTATTCATATTTTAATGATAGTTTTAATTTTCTGTGAAACACGCGATCTAAAATGACTGTTGCAGTATACAGGAAATAGAATAAAACACGAGAGATGTCTGAGAGTACCGCTTCTCCCCGTGCTATAGGGATGCAACGATAACGGTGAATCCCCGGTTCACCGTTTCATCGGTAACAGTTCAAACGGTTTATACTGACTAATGCCTACTTTATATCTGTTTATACAAGAGATGTAACGGTGAAAATAACTTGTCGTTACCGTAACCGTTCTAGCGCTTTTGAACGACCTTACGGTGAAAATTTAATTCACTGTCACCGCTGCATCCCTAATGTACTAGTATCGCCATATAAGATCCATATATAATATACTTAGGTTAGGAAAGTACGAATCAGCATCATCCGAAAAATACTATCAATAAAATGATAAGTTTCTCTTTAATGAATCTCCAAAAAAAATAATAATAATAAGGTGACAGCTGTTATCAAACAACTGTGTTACTTGTGAAAGTGTTTCTATAGATTTTTATTTGCTTCGAATTCATAGGAAATGTTCTTTTAGTAAGATGTATTTAGTAGACAAAGGATAAGCTCAATTTTTCACAATTTTAACAAACATGACAAGGTCATAAGTCTAGTAGGTAAAGCTGATTTTTCTTGAAGGCTAAGTTCATATTTAGATTGAACATCGTATTTTGTACAAGGTAGGAGTATTCTCATGAAAATCAACGATGTTCACACATGCATATCAAAACAACCATTACTGTTGATAAATAATCACCAGTTACACATCAATGAAGTGCCATTATATCCTATAAAGTAAATCCTCGACTGTAATTATATATCTAGAGAAGTTAAGTACAAGAATGAATGAAGAACTATGTTAGAAATTAGAATCTCGTTGTCAATTACAACGTCAACTATATATTGTGTTTTCAAATGTTAATCTTGCACAGATTTTTAAAGTAGCTCTTTCTTTAATATCTATGTTTTCGAAATAGAACGTTGATATTCCCGCTGTACCCGGTTTTAAATATGAACAATTACAAAAGAAAGCACCGTTGGACGATTCTGTGCATGTATGTATAGATTAATGTTTGTCTCATTTTAATTACTTTATTCACTTAAATCTTAGAGTATTATCGAAGACAAAGATATTCCAATACCGAAACTAAGTGTACAAACAATTAGTGCATCATCGATACGTACAAATTGGTATTTAGATCGACCAATGCCATCAGATCTATTTGTTACAATGTATGAAGTTCACATACGTGGTATTGATTTTCCTGATCAAATGGGAAGTGATGAAAAGTAATTGACATCTTTTTTCTTCTCGGATTTATACGTATAGCTATGTCATTTTCTCGTTGTGTTGAATTTTATAGATTCGAGAAAGATGGTTATATCGAGCACGCTTGGTACGTGCCAAATTCACCACTTGAAATACAAGGCATTTCTGAACGACAAGAATATACGTAAGAGTGTTCGAAAGTCGAGAAAATTTTATCGTCAATATGGTTTTTGTTGTCTTGCAGAGTTTTCATTCGAGCCTTATTTCATAGTCAAGGTGTAAATGATTCACAATATGTGTCATCTACAATATCCAATGAAGTAATAACAGCACACATTGATCCATTAATTGATTTATTAACACGACCATTATTACAAGTAACACGGTTTGGATTACGAATGGTTAGTATATCGTGGAAAGTTGATGATTCTGTTGATCAATCATTGATCAAAGGCTATCGTATTATTATGAATTCAAAACCAACTGAAATTCTTCCCCCAAATCAACATGACCATGAAATTAGTAATCTGACACCAGGTATATACCGATTTAAATTAAAAAAAAAAATAATTACTTTTATGTCTATTCGAACATCAATTTTCTAGGTACAACCAATGAAATTCAAGTATCCGTTACGTCTCATCCAGATTTCGTCGATGAGAAAATTTCTGAACCCATACGTATTAAGTGTCCACAACGACCTCAACCTCCTATAATTCGATCAATACAAGCTGAAAAACCATTTTCGATTCGAATTCAATGGGATTTAAATAATGATAATCAAGATGAAATCACAGCGTTCAAAATTTTTCTCGATAATAAACTTCACGGTGAAATCGAAACTAATGGGCGTCAATCGTTTAAATACGATCTTGTAAAATTACGACCTGAAAAAACATATGCAGTCGTTGTCAAAGCTTGTGTTGGACAAAAGAAACTTGATGGTTACGTTTATCAATGTGATATTGAATCAAATGCATCCAATGAATTATCCTTGACATGCACTGCTCCACCGAAGGGTACAATACCAAGACTTGAACGAATGAATCGTAACGGTATTGAAATTGTTTGGGACGCACCTACGGAAAAAGGAAATGTTACATTAACTGTATGCTTGTTTTTCTCGCTTTCTATTGTTTAAAGAGATGTTCACTTTTTATCACAGGGATATCAAATATTAAAAAATGGGCGAGCCATTGGAAAAATATTGCCAACTGATCAACGACGTGTGTCAATCAATGACTTAGAAAGCGGTAATCGATATTCATTACAAGTTGTACCAATAACTGATCTACCAGGTGGCATCTTGATGCGTACTGGTGAAGGTAGGATTGATCATTTTATCTATAAAGATTAGAAGTCTAACTCTTGTTCTTTAGAGTATGATATTGATCGGCACGGCCATTATTTACCAGGATCAGAACTTGACGTAGAATATACAGATTTAGTTGAACTACCAAATAGAGTATGGTACGAACATGTTACTGGACATTCAGCTTTAATATGTTGGTCTCCAAGTATGTTTTGTTATTCGAACATGAAAAATTCGATTAATTTAATTTTTGTATCTCTTTAGTCGATGAATCAATAAGTTCAAACGTACAACCAGATAATTATAAATTATCTATTTGGAATAATAAAGAATTCACACGCGATAAACCAAAGCTCGTTCAATTGTCAAGTAAGTAATTTTCAAGTTTTATAAGATAAGACAAGCTGCAAAAATTCTCATAAAATACATATGAATATTGCAACGTATGAGTAGTGTATCATCTATTGTTTAGAATAAGAATTACATTCAACCATGTTTTTCAACATATGGTTTTAGATGAAGTATCAACGCACTACCAAGTAAAATTCTTCTGAACTAAATTGAATAAAGAATCTAAATAAAAATGCTTACTTTTACGTTGCATGTCTATTCTCTACCGTAGCTAAATGATTACACATATTCTTCCTAGATATTCAAAGCAATGCTAACATGTATCAGAGTTTTGATTATATACAGTAAATTTTGATTAAACCTCGTAGATTTTGATTCTTTTAAATCAGAAAAGACAATTTTAATTTGTGGCCCCCTATCATTTCGTTCCCGTTCATGTTGTCCCATTGAAAAAAAGATCATCTGTGATGGTTGTATATAAAATAGAATGCCATATGCTAGAATTTTCTACGTTTAATATATTAAACATATAGTTACGAATGAATAGCAGTTCAAGAATTTAATTTCACCTTAGCAGCCACATGGGTCAGATAGTCCTCTAAGAGATTCGAAATGATAAGAAGCAGCAATTCGTTTCAATTGTGAATCAAGATTAGCATAGATCTTCTTTTTGGGTTTTGGGTTTTGGCTCTTGACCCACTCGAATTTGTTCAATGTGGGTGTGGGTGTATGGGTAAAGAAAATGCCAATACCAACAGCCAAACACATTTTCTCTTGCAGTCATGGCTTTCACATCGAAAGTTACGTTTTCATCAGTCAATTGATGTTACATGTACACGAATCCATCATGATACTCAATCGGGTTTCCTCTTTTACTCTTTAAAATTTCAAGATCAACTATTTAGCCGTATCGATACCGATACTTGTTAAGTAGTAAATGAGAAAAGGTTTATGTAGTTGATGAGATTTCAGTGTGAATGTTACTTTTTCTTTTGTATTAATCTTTTGTTCAAGTTAGCTAAGCATACCAAACTAGAAGTAGGGAAAAACTGTAGGGGAAGATAGTGCATGCGACAAAATGAATTTGGAACGAAATGAACGGGGATGAAGTGAGTGTCCCCCAAAGAACTAACTATGCTCTAAAAAGATGCTAGCTTTGCCAAGGGTGCAACAAATCCAAGGCCTTGGGATTTGGTGCAAATAGATTTGGATTTGTTCTCGACTGAGATTTGGCCTTGGGTTTAGGTTTGGTCTTAAATTATCCAAATCTGATAAGAATTTTCAAGATAAAGTCTCAGAATGGACAAAAGAATTTCAAGCCTCCAATGTTGATATGAAATTTTTTAGATTTGGTATAGATTCGGGTTTGAGATTTGGTCTGTATCATTATTGTTAGGATTTGGGTCGGATTTGGGTTTGGGATTTGGATTTCGGATGGAGATTTAGTTTCAGTGTAGCACGAATACAAAGTTTGACTCATGTTCGATTGAAAACAAGCCCAAGTCCAAATCCTAGTCTAAACTCCAAATCCCGAACCTGTCACTTAATCCCAAGTCAAAGCAGGAAAAAGTAATATAAACAATCCTGTGATCCACATCTAGGCGAGATCCACAGCTAGGAACTCAGTTCTACCCATACCACAAATCCAGAAACCAAAACCAAATCCAAGCCCAAACCTCAGATATTTGGTGACAAACCCGAAATCCATTCAAGATTTGTTGCTCCCCCGAGCTCTACTAGACGAAACTTGTTGTAGATTTTCTACGAAATCAAATTTCAAGAATTAGTTTGAATGATTCCCTAGAAAAATTTGATTCATGCCCAAGAGTATCTAAGTAAAGTTTTTTTACTTCTCAAGTTGATTCTATTTTTTATTTTTGTATCGAATCAAAATTTCCATCGATTGAATCTTTTCGTAGAAGATACAACTAGTGCACAATTGAAAGATCTTCAATCCAGCACAACATATGAATTTCAATTAGAAGCCTATAAGAAACGACGTCATCCAACTTCAAATGGTAAGCGTAATTGATCAAAGAATAATTTAAGAATGATCTTCGCTTCGTTCTATGTTTTAGATTCGTATGTCGTTTCGAGTGCATCAGAAATATTATCTTTTAAAACTGGTTCCCCACCGGATCCACCGACGAATCTTCGTGTGATTGCTAGTACGAATACGAATGCTCGTATTGCTTTCGACCGATTTACTGAAAACAATGCTGAAATCATAACCATCCATGTTCAATGTGTACCGATGTCTTCCGAAGGCAACGCACGAGAAATTTTAATGGATATACCATCTGATGCATCAGAACTCATTTTATCAAATTTAATTGAACGTACAACATATAGTGTAACTCTCTATGCAATTACGGAAGAATATTTAGAAGAAAATCGGTATCGAGATGCTCTACAACTACCAAAACAATTGAAACCATCAGAGTGGTTATCGAATAGCAATTTAACGTTCACAACAAGTGGATTAGAATCAATAAAGAAAATAAATATTCGTCAAGCAACATCTCAAGGAATTAAATTAGAATGGACACCACCAAAATGTTACGGATTCACA
This sequence comes from Rotaria macrura, assembly GCA_900239685.1. Lineage (NCBI taxonomy): Eukaryota > Metazoa > Rotifera > Eurotatoria > Philodinida > Philodinidae > Rotaria > Rotaria macrura. The sequence continues at coordinate 237,340 of OENT01000040.1, forward strand.
CAACATGTTAAACAAATACTCCGTTGGAAATTAGAACATGACAGTGAAGAGAAAATTTTACGACTTGATCCGACAGCTACAAAAGCTACTATACCTGGAAAATTGCCATCGGGTAAATATGCGATTTGGCTCGATTCTTTTTTTAGCGTGAAAGTCAATATCGAAGATGATGATGATGAAACAAGTCGAAAAGAAATTCGTTTAATAACAAATGAATCAGCAACAGTTCGCTTTATTCCACCTGCCACGTGTGAACAACCAGTACTTTATCTAACAGGTTATGCAAGTGAAACGATTGATTTAGCATGGAATAAACCGAATACATTTTCGATTATTGATCATCCAGAAAAACTCAATGAACAACTTAAAATACATCACCGACTACTTGCATATAGGATTGCAATCAATGACAACAATATTAATACATTAGAGGGAAGTCAATATAAATGCACATTAACTGAATGTCAACCAGGTGAATATTATAAAATTCAATTATTTGCAAATGCTGCTATTCAAACTGAATACGTGAACGATATGGTAAACTGGAAAAAAAACGAAACTCTTATTGAAATACTACAAATTCTTTTCTTTTTCTTTCTTAATAGCAAACCGAGGGTACTGATGATTTCACACAGTCAGATGAGACAGCATCGAAAAAGTTAAATTTTCGAATGTTAAAAAAGGATGGTAACACAAAAGATATTTTCTCGACATTCGTCCTTAGTTTTTCATCTTGTCTTTAGACCTACTTCGTTCATTTCGAGCTGATGTAGAATTCTATGAGAATGATTCAAATGCAAATATAATTGCACAAAGAAATCAAACTCAATCCTTCGCCAAAATAAATGTCAAATGGGAAGTATCAGATGCAACAAAAATTTCAAATTTTATTCTTCAATGGCGTTCATCAAAAGATTTACGTATTCAACAAAAAACATTACAAAACACTGAAACATCATCGATCATAGGTTAGTTCGAATGTTACATTTCAGTAACAAATATAATATGTCTATGTCTTAGAACACTTTTAATACATACATAATTATGTATTGTTTTATTGATTTGTGTAGAAGAATGTGATGAAAAACATTATTATGTTATTGAAATCATCATTGTGACTCATGAACATAGTAAATTTCAATATGAACATTTAACAGTACCCATACCAGGAGAACCAGATGCACCAAATTTATGGATTGTTAAAACAACTGACACAAATTTCGTCGTCGAATGGTCTGAACCGAAATCATATGGAATACCTATTCTTGGTTATCAATTATTTATCGAAGGTAAAAAGAAAGGTGATATAATTCAAGTTAATTTGCATCGTGCTGAAATTCCTTCACGTATCAATCGTACATATCAAGTTAATGTATGTGCTATAACAGGTAATCCTTTACGATCACGTTCAGCAATGTCTCAAACATTATCTGTTATAACGACACCAACAACAAGTCTTATTCCAACCATATATTATAATAACGACGATGGAAATCCAGCATCTTTCGATCGTAATGTAGCACGTATTATACCAGTGAAAATTGATTCAGTTAATGAAGAAAAACTTCATATTGATTGGACATCATTTTTACCTACAGCAGAAATACGTTCTTACTATATACATTATACTTGTTTGAATAATGGAGAAGTGCAAACTATGAAAGTATCGAAGCGATTTCGACATTCAGTGAGTTAAGAAATTATATTTTAGCATAAATGAAAATTTTCTTCGTTGGCTTATCTAGATTTTACGTGGTCTACGACCTGGTTTTAGTTATGGAATAATGGTTATGGCTGCAGATAAACATGGTGGTGTTTTATATACATCAGATAAGAGTACGATTCAAATGAATGCTCCGCCGAATGCGCCGATTGTTGCCATCAGGTAAGGAAAAAAGAAAATAAACAGCGTTGAAGAAATATTTTATTGATAATTATTATTTCAGTGAACGTACAATAGATCATGTTAAAATTGAATGGCGACCAGCTGCAAGCTATGGTGAACTTACCGTTATTGGTTATAAAATATTTGTTAATAGTCGTTTAGCTGCCATTCTTGCTCACGATCAATTGACATATACATTAACAAAAGGCATAGCATGTGACATTTATACAGTACACGTACAAGCATTAAGTAATGATAAGAATATTGTTAGTCCAATGTCTCGTGCTATACAGTTTTCATGGCCTGGAATAAGAGCAGGAGCATTTAGACGTGTGGATGATGGACAAACAGGAACAATTATTCTTCTTTGGGAACATCCACAATTAGAAGATGAAACAGAGAAACTTATTGGTTTTAAAGTATGAAATAATTTTGAAGAAAGAGAGAGATTTTTGTCTTCTTTTGAATAGATAAGAAAAAAAAATTCATGGTTTTCTTTAACATATATACTATCACATGACACCATGATATGGTGAAATGATGAATAATTATCTATCTATGTAAATTAAGAAATTTTGACTAGAAAATCTATGAAAAGTGTTCATTGGAAAACTTAACGAACAATCTTACAGTTGATGACAATTCTGCAATATCCCATGAAGTTTTACTACTATTATTTTTCGTTAACCTTGTCACTAGTACTAAATATTATCATGAAGTTTATCTTCTTAATTCTTTCCTGTCTCTCTATGTATTTAATGTTTACCCATGATGATAGAAGTAGGCCATTATAGAATTCACTTTCTTTACTTGTAAACAATAATTTTTTGTTTCTTCCTTAAACAGATTTTTTATTTCTAATTTTGAATTGAAAAGTACATTTTCATGTAACAAGTCATCAACTGGTTTTTTGGATGTACACAATCCTAATACCAGAGATCGGTAAAAATTGAAAAACATCATAGTTTATTTGTATGCATTCAGTTCAATCTCACCTTAAAAGAATGCAAAAAAAATAGTTCACCAAACAAGTGATAGAACTTCTAGGTATTCATTATAATTAAATTATTTCAAATACGTAAAGTATTGAATTTCAATCATTTTTCATTTGAGAATAGGATTTTTTTACAACTTAGCAATGACAATACATGGATGAAAACGATAAGCCAAGTGGAGTGTTAATAATTAGTATAATCAAGTTTTGTTAATTCTATTACTTTAGACGGCTGCATGCGGACATAAGGCAAAAATATCTGTCCTTCGTATTAGATAAGATGATAATAGAAAGGTTAATATAAATAGCAACAAAAGCGCTCTAAATGCTTCGATACAGCGTACATTTGTAGGATGGAACAAAAGCAAAGTATATATATATATATCAAAACAAATAGGATATCAATTGTATACGAATAAGAATTAAATAAAAAGTAATTGAAGTGTTTTTCTCGCGAAGAAGCAGTCATGAAACATGTGTATGAACGGTGTGTTTTGACTGTTATGAAAGAGTTGTAATGTTTTCAAGATTTCTACATAAAACCGTTACATACAAGTACTGATTGATAGTCTTAAGATATTCTCATACACACGTTAAGTTCGCAGTCTTATGAAATTTATGATATTTTAAAACTTTGTACTAAATAGTTGTATTCGGAAAATCTTACATCACATGCCGTACGAGTACATGGAGATTATGACGCTGCTACACATCAAGCAACCATCTTTGATTTAAATAATGGAAAATATCGTCTTTGGCTTGAAATTCAAAGTGAAAATTATTGCATCCGTGCTCGGCCAATCGTCATAGTGGCTGGACGATTGAACACCTTGCGCAATCATCCTTCATCCTCAGATTCAATTAACCTTTCTATGAGAAAACAACGACGGTAATTCATTAATAAATAAATAACGAACAAACTGTATTCATATTGGTTCTATATTGTCTGTTCTTTAGAATTCGTTCACCAGTGAGAAATTCTATTATGCCTCCACTTCGACACTCTCAATATTCATAGATGAAAACAATCCTTAGATGTGATATTTTTGTTTGATAAAACTTGCCTTCTGCTGATAATGATTTTATCTTGTGATGATTTTTTTTTTGAATAAATGTAATTCATTTAAACACACATAGACACATACATATACAGCATTTAAGATTTATCTTGCAGTAATTATTTTGCATTAGTCTGCCTTCTTAAAAATTATTTAGCTGATCATATGAAATAGTTTTATTTTCTTAACCTGTCTGTATCTTTCACATGTGGTTTTTATTATCTACCTGCGTGTTTGCGTATTTTCTTCTTATTGTGTTTTCAACGGAAATAAATGAAAGATTCACGAAGCGTGTCATACATTCGAAATCTGTCGTTGTAGAGCAACAATTTATACAGATCGATCAATACGATGATTTATTATATCAAAATAACTAATAAGCCACTAATGACCAGTAGACATATGTCTGTATACTAATAAACAATAGATGTCTAATTTTAGACATTGTGCATTCTCACAGCATGTTAATTGATAGTTTTTCAACCAGAGCTTCTATTGGAATGATCTTTTGTTTAGATAATTTTCTGAATAGGTTTCATATTCTATTATGGAGATACTGAGGGGAAAATCATCTACGGTTGAAAACATAAGATAATTTGCTATCGTGTAATTATTCTTGTTAAACATGAAGAAAAGAAATATTCTCGGAGATGATCATCTATTCATGTTTGAAGAAACATTTGCATGAAAATAGCTCATACATTAAATCGATACGTGATAATCATAACCAGCTAATGGCAGATTTGATTCTATTTAACAAAAGAATTTCGTAGAAATCTAATAGGACATCCAAAAAAAACAAGCGAAATGTTAGATTTCAAGTGCCAATCGTCAGACCTTGAGAATAATATAAAAAATGATTATGTAGCATAATCTTCCTTGTTGTGAAAGAGATCTATGTACTACCTAAAGAAATAAGTATACACATATTAGATTATTGAACCTAGCAAAATTTACATCTGTTCGTTTGTCTTACTTTTCATTAAAAATACATCACATTCAAACGAACTAGCCAATGTCGTGATAAAAAACAATGTTCATGTAGTATTTTTAATATCGTGTACGGTTCGAAATAATTTTCATAGTTGATTGCTAATTGAAAAATACATTTAAAAAAACAAAATTTATGATATTATGGTCAAGTTTTCGCGTAAATATTCATCATTATCTTGCCGATGTTAGATGACCCTGAACTATCTAGTTCGAAGAGCATAGATGATACAGTTCGATTTAGTTTGTGTTCGAATAGTTCCCAATATCAATGAAACAGGTTTTCTGCTTGAATCTAGGTAACTTTGGCTTTCATTTCTGACGTTCTATAGTTTTCATGATGAATACAAATCGAAACCAAAGCATCGCAAAGCTGAGCGCCTATATCTATCAACAATTGATGTCTGAACTTTCACATACAATTACTTAGACATTGACTCATCTTTCGCTCCCATTTAGTTGAAGATAGTTTATGTATGACTGCTTATTACATATGATATATTTGTAAATTAATGTTCTAGAGCAAGAAAAAACATGACACTGCTAAATTTTTCTTTTTCCTTCAAATCTTACGATAAAAAAAAATTGAACGAAGCATTGAAAATAATAAATAGTTTAGATACAATTCATTTTACATCTCTTATGATAGTAAAATGAAAGAAGAAATGCTTGCCAAAACTCAGGATTGTAATAGAACATGCAGAGATCAATAGGGATGCTGGTATTTTAAGTACCATGCAAAAAAGTAAGTACTGTTTGTTATACAGTGAAGATTATCGCTTTACACAGTGCTCGGCATAATGATTCTTCTGTTGAGCGAGCTAAGCTATAAGACCTTCATGTATTTCGTGTACCACAATATATTTATATTATACTCTTGCTGAACATTCAGTTGCTCTTTTATTCTCGCTCAATCCTAATATGCATAATTTTTTCTTTCGAAAAAAACAGAATTGTTTGAATGATCTCATTGGTATGTGCGCAATCAATATATTTATTGGATTTTGGTTTAAGATTTTAGTTTACCATGTTAATCACGATCAAGCTGCTGTATCCGAACAATGTTATCAATATGTATCTATGAATTAATTAACTACTTCAACAAATTGATACTGGTCCAGAATCTCCTCTTTTAAAGATGAAAGACTATTGAATAGTTTCAATTCATGAATCAACTTATTATGATAAAATGGAACACGATATATATTGTTAATTAGTACAACTCGTGATGCAATACTTGGTGTAGAAGTTCTTGTTCAGTGTCGTAAATCTGAAAAAAATGACGAGAAGTTGAAATAGATGTATAGGAACATGAAGACAAATATTTCCCTAACGATTACACTCATCGAATATGACTCCGATATTTCTTCATTAAATTTCAATTTCCTAAAAATAGATTTCTCTTATTTTCTCTCTCAAGGTTTTATGTAAGACGATACATCGACACGCTTTGTTTCAATATCAATAACAATCATAACATCACATCAAGCATTTCTTACAGAAAAATCATTAAACAATTATGATCGAATCTATTGTTCACAGCTTCCTTGAATTATTCGATCAAACGATAGAAAGTTGAAGAAAACATTAAATTCATGAGTCAAACATGCCAATAACATATATTTCATTTCGACGAAATGCGAAGTCTTATTCTAGCTAGGTGTATTGAGGATCTACGTTATACATATGTGTTGATTCCTAAATGAGTGAAGTCTCAATAAAAATAGAATCATTCAAAAGTCGGTTCCTTATTTCGTACACTGAAATGAAGAAAAAACCTATTCATTGTAACTTTTCATTGTTTTCTAAAATATCTTGAAGATATATATATATATATATATGTATAATAGTTTATCAAGTGATCATAAAGTATAAAATTTCATTTTTTTTTAAAGTGAAACGATACTATGATCGTCATTTTATTTGATGATTGAGTGAAGAAGAAAAATACAAGTAGGAAAACTTTATTTGTCTATTGTTTATTCAAAAGAAAAAGAAAAAAAATGGATTTCAGTCTTTTTTCTCTTATCATGGTATGCCAGCTTCAAAACCAGCTAGAGCATTAAGTTCATGGCAAAATGTGAGATAATCAATATCATCTCGTCCACCGACACGAACACGAAATTTTTCCATTAAATTATCCTTTTCAAAACCATTCAATGCTCTTAATAAGGCCAAATCGTTCAAAACGCGTAAAAATTGATTTTGTGTTACATAGCCATTTCGAACTCGATCAAAATCTTCAAACAATGGAAACAATTGTATTCGACGTGCATGAACCTATTCGTTTATTTTTTTCAAAAATGAATTTCCATATGTATAATAAATATTGAATGATTCATAACGAAGAAACTTACACGTTGTGCTAATTTATGCATAACATCTTTTACACGATCTTCTTTATCCGGATCTAAGTGAATATTTGTTGCTTCTTTAAGTGGTACATATTGTTCAGATTGGACAAGTGGATTCTTTTCAAGAAAATCTGTTGTAAATATAGATTCGATTTCATCACAAAATTTTCGATATTCAATCAAACTCGAATCAATACGTGATCGATAACTATAGAAATAAATAAAAATAAATGAATAAGAATCATTTATCTAGTGAAATATTTCTATATATCAAAACTCAAAATCTGAACAATTTAACATGTTGCATAGTTTTCTAGACAATATCCAGCAATATTTACAAACTTCTGCAGATCGATGATTTATTGATTGAGATAAACAAAACAACAAAAATAAAACGGCCAGACAAGAATAAATACTCGTTCTGATGTAGTTAGATCAAGTTGACCTTCTATAATCTACACTACGCATCGTTTCTGTCATATTCAATAAAATGATTGATGAATTTAAAACATGAACGAAAATCGAACACACAACGGCTCTCTATTTTAAATGTCGTACATTAATCTTTGATTGTACGAATGTCTGGATATGCTGCTTTGTAGCATCAAAAAGAAGCAACGTATCTGTATGGTCGTTAGCCATGAGAAAGGCTTCATCTATATCAAACATTATTAGTAACATCAATGAGCTCTATTTTTAATCCACACGAGTGCCGTTTTTAAATAAAAGATCCCTGGTGATTTAACTGTACTAAATTTAGAACAAAATGGTGCATTCAAAATTTGACCTTTGCGTTCACTGGTAAAAATAGAGATTGCACTTTTATTGGGTACATTATTTTTTAATGATATTTAAATCTTATAACAACAGTTCAAATTCAACGCTATTCTCTGAAAGTTGTTAATATATTTCTAAACACCAAGTTGACTTCGATCATCTTGCTTTTGTCTCATCTGTAATCAATCGACAAAGTCTCGCTTTGATACAATGATAATAGACTAGATCTGCTGTCAACTATCAAGATAAGTAATGTATAAAGTATGATGATAAATAGTTCTGTAGTTTCGTAAGAAAATTTTCTTCACACGTATTTTTACGTTCGATATATACAGAAAGAAAATTTAGTTTCAAATGTTACTTTTCTAATGCATCGTTACATTATTATAAAAAATTGTCATATTCACAATTTATTAATGTTAACTGGAGGGATTCCAGATTGCATAGTTCTTCTTTTTTTTCCCTCTGAATATATTCGATTGGATAAGAAGCTATCCATCCTTTAGAGAACAATAATAAGCAGAACTTGTTCTACAGAAAAAAGAGAATTATTTTGATGTTTACCACTATGCCCATAATGGTAGCGGTTTAAACTAGAGGGCAAAAACATTCTCTTTTTCAGTATTTCTTTCTTCGTCCTAGCCTCGTTGCTATAGAGGAGTAGTGTGTTCTGGCTACACAAGTCCTTCAAGCGATTCTCTTTCCTGTTTCTTTATTTTCTTTCCACTAGAACAGCATTGCATTTGTCGCTCCGTTCTCTTCTTTCTATTTTTCATTCATAGCCTGCCGCTGTCGTCCTCGCTCATTTATCCCGCGTAGTTACAACAACTAGGCTATATTTCTTCAATAGAAAAAAAAAAGAGGAAAAGAAAGAGAGAGAGAAAGAGTGAGAAAGAAGTCATTTCGTGCTTTTAAAGTAAAAGAATAAAAACACAAAAATAATCATCACAGATATTGTGAATCAGTTCAATCGAGTACAGTAAGTTTCTAGCTATTTTTCTAAGATTATATTTCTAGTTTTCTCTATGTTTTTCTATGATAATAACAGATGCCGATGCATAAAATTCTTGTTTTTGATTCAAAAACATACGATGAAAAAACATTTAAACTGGCTGTAAAAGCACTAGGTGGTCAAGATAAACTTCGTTTTACTTTTCTTGAAAGTAAACTAACTGAGGAAACAGCCGATGAATGCAGTGGTTATGATGGTATTTGTGTCTTTGTTAATGATGTTGTCAGTGCTCAAGTCTTAGACGAACTACATAAAAAGTGTGATACGGTGAAAATAGTTGCTTTACGTAGTGCAGGATTTAATCATGTTCATTTGGAAACTGCTGAAAAATATAATATAAAAATTTGTCGTGTACCACGATATTCACCTTATGCTGTTGCTGAACATTCAGTTGCTCTTTTATTATCGCTCAATCGTAATATGCATCATGCTTTCTTTCGAACAAAACAACATAATTTCAGTTTGGATGGTCTCGTTGGTATTGATCTTTTTGGCAAAACTGTTGGTATTATTGGAACCGGTGGTATTGGTATGTGTGCTATCAATATATTCTTGGGTTTCGGTTGCAAAGTGCTAGCTTATGATGTTTTCCCCAATGAAAAAGCAGCCAAAGAAAAAGGTTACGTATATACAACATTGGATGATTTACTGCGACAGAGCGATATTGGTATGAGAGATGGATATGTTTCATTGTGTTATGATTATAATTCTTTGATAATTATTTTCTATTTATAGTTTCAATCTATGCACCATTACTTGATTCAACATATCATTTGATCAATAAAGAATCTTTAGAGAAAATGAAACAGGGTGCAATGTTAATTAATACAAGTCGTGGTGCTTTAGTCGATGCAAATGCACTGGTTGACTGTCTTAAAACAGGAAAACTACGTGGCGCTGCACTAGATGTATACGAAAATGAAAAGGAATATTTCTTCAATGATTGCAGTCAACAAGTAAGATTTAAACGTTCGTTTTAGGGGTTGAAGCGAAGAATCAAGGAAAATTTTACTGATTTTTATAATTGTCAATCTTCTGTTTTTCATCGTGCAGGTTATGGAAGATGATACATTGGCACGTTTAATTTCAATGCCAAACACAATTGTTACATCGCATCAAGCATTTCTTACCGAAGAAGCATTAAAAAATATAGCTGAAACAACAGTACAAAATTTGCTTGACTTTTTCGATGGTAAACCGATCAATGAAAACAATGAAGTCAAAGCACCACCAAAAGCTGAACCCAAGAACTAAGATTAACATAAAACTTTCAACTTACTAGTCTTCAAGTAAAGACAATTCGCTTTCTGCTAATTCTAATTGACATGGATTTAGTGCACGGCGAAATGTATCGAAAGACATTCGACCACAATTTAGTTTATCATGATCTTTAAGCCATTCATAGAGTCGTATACGGCGACGAAATACCTTTTTTGAAATAAATAAATATTTAGTTTTATGTCTTATACACTACATAGGAGTAGTTCAATAAATATATATTTTACTTGTCCTTTAATTTTCTGTAAAACATCTTGAATAGATGATAATGGTTTTATTTCTGATAAAATTCGTTGTTTATTTAAATTTTTCAATTCTTCTTGTAAAATATTATAACGAAGGGGTTCGGGACGAGTGGGTTGAATCCATTGAACGAAGCGTCGATAATGAAAACCGATATCATCGATAAAAGCTGCTTCAACAGCTTCTAATTCTTTTGATGTATATGCTAAACCAATGATAGCTAAACATTGACGAAATTGTATTCGAGTTACATGACCACAATTGTGTCTAAATATATTCTTCGATAATAATTCTATAAATTTTAGAAAAAAATGAATTTTTCTACAGAACTATAGTAGACTGAGGATTCGAGAAGAAGACAAGAAAGTTCAATTATTCGTGGACTTCAGTAATACTATCAAATCAGTTTAGTACGATGTGTATTGTTTGCTTATTTCGATATTTCGACTTAAGAATAAACTGCAATGAAATTCAGTCAGAATGTCGATAAAATTCTACAACATCAATAGTTACAGTCATTTCCCAGCGGAAGTTTGATTGTTTTTCTCATTCTCAAAAGTTCGACGGAAATTGTGGAAATCGTCTGCAAGTCAAATCGGGAAATTATAATTCATAATATTATTTTTCTTTCTATCCATGACATTCTAGAATATGTTTACACAATCTCTGACTGTCAAAATCGACCAATACGAAGGCGAAATCTGATAACGATCGCGATATGATGAATTAGTTGTCTCCAAAGCACTATCCATGAAATCTTCCTATGAGATTCTGCAAAGATCTAACTAACTATTCTGTAAGAATCAACTCTAAATTTCATATGATTGTATGTTTCGATGAATAATCTTCAAATAGGAAATCACGACAAGTTTTAGACATGGAGAGTTTTCCTGTTACTTCAAACATTGGAACTCCGATGATATTAACAGATATGGTTCGTGTCAAATACTCATAGATGGCGTACAGCTACAATTACAATTATAATGTCTTGTTGTCTTTCTTAAAACATCTACGCTAGAATGATTGTCTACATTTACTGTTCTTAGTCGAATAAGGTTCCTATTACGATCTCTTATTATTATTTGTCATTCTCTTTGATGTACTTGTCAAATTGTTTAAACGGCTGAACGATATCAATACGTCGTTGGTCGCATTTTGTTTTCCATGCTTCCATGGCTTGATGAAGTTCTTCATTATTAAATGGATCAATGTTACACCAATCGGGTGTACCAGTTACTGGCATTTCATAAATATTTTGTGGTGAAACTTGAACAGTTGGTGATTTTTCCAAATCAGATAATGTGAAAACTATCGAATTCAAGCATATATATAATTGTCAAAACCTACTAATTACTCATACATACCTGATTCAACATCTTGTTCGAATTGTTTCCATATGATTAGATCACGTTGATCGGGATGACGATATTGATCGCATAAAGCATGCATTTGTGGTTCAGTTAATGGTACTCCATCGAGACCAGTTAGACCCAAACTAGCCAATACACGAATAAATCGTGCTTGACTTATTGTACCCAAACGAAGTGGATCGAAATCTTCGAAGAATTCTTTTACCTATAACAATGAAAATACCATGATCGATAATATTTAGAATTCATTGGCTTATTTTGATGTTCTACTTACACGTATTCGATGAATGAGAACGTGATGTCGAATACGACCCATTAGATCACTCATATTAACTTTGGATGTATCGATTTTGATTGTTAATTTTTCTCTCTTATCTTCTTCGTCTTTACGTGCGCGTTCAGATGGATATTGTATTTCGGGTTCAATTTTAATTGCCACAAAATCTAGTTTATGGGAAATAACATATCATTTCAGTTTATCGTTATTTGTACAGTTGTTTTGAAATTAGACTTTCCAATCAGACGTATGTGTCAAGTATATTATCTCATAAAAAATGTATGGCTCAATAAAACAACGGAATAGTATATGCAACAAACAGATGCTATGAATGAATGGCAAGATGAAACAGTGTCAAGCAACATTTCTCTCAATAAAAAAGCACTCATTAACCATCAAGAATAATTTAAATGTCGTATTCGTTTCATTAGGAAGGCAGCATTTCGAATAATGACATTTCATATTTGTCACTTTGGCATAGTACGTAACATGTTTTATTGAAATACTTCAATTATTCGATCAATAGTCAGATTGTAGCACAATACACCAAGAAATCTATTGTATTACAAATGAACACCTATTAATTTATATTTCTTAGATTGATGAATAGACTTGTTATCGAAGTCTCTTTAGTATTTCACTATTAGTTGATTATATTCATCTTGAAGTGAATTGCCATTTAATAAACTGAGTGAAATATGAATTATGTATTCATCAATTAATTCAACAGTTAGTTTAATGATCTCGGTGATAATGGAACATTTGACGTGAACACGTCTACAAACTATGGACGAGTATCAATTTATTTATTTCAGTAGACTTCAAATTCTTTGAGATAGGCATAAGTGTCATGTGTGACTATGCTCATCAATTTAGTGGACAGAGAAGTTCTTATGATTTCAATTGGTAGCCAACATTAAATAATATCTCTTGTTCATTTTTTTTCTCAATACAGTTTGACTGTTATTCACTAAAAATGTTCGTAACAATATCAATCAAGATATCATGATATGAAACATTGAGATCATGGAAAACGTTGCAGTTATGTTGTGATAGAATTCTTTCAAACATTCTGATAACAATAAGATATCGTAAATCAAAAGAGATTTAAGCTACTCGATTCTTTACTGTCATTACAGTAGAGACTTGTAAATTTAAATCTTCAACAAATTTTCATGGAACGGAAATTTTTGGACGGTTTTGTTTCAGGATGAAAACTTCATCTTCTAACTAATCATTGCCTTACTAAATTTTCATTTTACCTTGTTCAGTCATTTGACAAAATAAAGCATAGTTGATGTCACCTGTTTCTCGATCTTCGAACTTTTTACAAAGTATGTTAAAATCATACGGTGATGGAATTAAATCCAATGTTCGAAGTACTCGTCCAAATTGATGTTTTGTACAAGCACGTGTAAAAGCTTTGCTCTACAAGAGAAAAAATAATTAATAATTAATAAATTAATTTAATATCAAAACAATCTAATTTACTCGATCATATGGTTTAAAAAATCCAAATAGAGTTAAACGACGTTTTTGCACTTTTTCATTTATAGTCTCAAGAATTTGTGTTACACGATCTTCTTCGTCGGGTGATAGATTAGTATTCAATGGCTAAAGAATACAATAGAAGTTGTACAAAAGGACCATTTTAAAACGTCATACTTTCGATAAAAGTCCTTCGCCTGGTCGATAAACCTGTGTCAACGGTTTCTTTTCTAATTCAGGAATATTGAAAGCATTTTCCATTCTGTCAACAAATTCTTTGTAAAAAACACGGCCATCAGGTCTTCGATAATATTCAGTTAATTTTTTAATATCATTCGTATTGAGAAAAGCTTGTTTTTGTACACTTAATGAAAGTGCACTTTCGAATTGAGTTTCAGTTATAACACCACTACGTAATTTATCGTAATCTTTAAAAAAATCCGATATTCGTATGCCATATTTAAATGTTGCAATACGAATCTTGTCTGAAATTTCTTGAACTGAACGTTGTTCAGCCTAAGAAAAAGAATAGAATTTCATGTTGTCATTAAATCATAGGCAAAAATTATTGGCACAAAAATAATCTTTACTTTTTCTTCGACACCAACCATTGGTGTGTATTCGACGTTGGTAGTATCCATTTTAGGATATATTGGTTCACTTATACGCGAGAGTGCATTTAGGTCTTGAACGAAATTCAGATAATTAATTAAACCTGGTTTTCCTGGATCAGAATATTTATCTCGAAGTAGTGTCATTTCGGCTTCCGTTAAATTCGGTCCGATAAAAGCGCGATAAAATTGACTATCAGTTATTTCACCCATTTTGTGTTTATCATATTGTTCCATCGTCGTTAACATATCAATACCACGTTGTTTAGAATGAGTAGCGATACGTTGAAGAACATTTTGTAAACGTTCACTTTCATCTTGTGTACCGATATGACGAGTTGAACGCCATGAATTGAGATATGGAGGAGCAGCATTGGTGAAGTTTTCTGGATGTGGCGTTATTGTTGTTTCAGGATATTCTAAAATTTAAGTTAGATCTAAGTTTGAACATTTCGAAGTTAAAAGAATCGAAATAAAGAACATTTTCAAAAAACGAATGAACAAGAACAAAGACGATCATCAAGAAAAGTCTAGATCCTCCATACTAGTGTTGCCAATCAAGACAACCTGAAACAGAACTGATGATCTGCTAGAATGATGTATACCGACCTTAGATTCAAATATGCGTTGACAAATACATGCTAATTCAATAATGGATAGTTGAATCAAAAATGCATGTATTTTTCGTTTGACTTAAATTTACGCACAAGAGAATGTTTTAGCATAAATTATTCGCTCACTTGGATTGCCAGATAGAGATACACTCACCAGTTCATTGTAAATATCACTTATGTCTTAAAGTTTTGTTATGAATCTTCTTCAATACATAGGTAATAGATTAAACAAGTTTCGTTCATATTAACATGAAATTATTGCAAGGGGCTGTTCCAAACAAAACTATTAGCAGCAAAATCATCGTAGATACATTGGTCTAGTATTCCACGCATTCCAAACATTAGATATATCAATTAACCTCATTGGATTTTTGGCCCAATCGAAAATGAGTAGCTTGCTGGCATTTCTGTTATGTACTCTGCAACTGATATTTTATCAACCATTATGGATTTAACTATCAAAAGTGACTAAGAAAGACATACTTCTTCTATGCCCTAATGATATGATACGATTGAATTGTGATTTCTCTCTTGAGTAATATTCACAATCAATACGGAACAATAGTTTCTCTCATTCTTTTACAAACCCAACGGATACTTTGACATTTTAGAAGTTTCATAGGTTTCCATCACAGTGAACATTTCAGAAAAAGCTCGATGCGTGAATAGCTTACTTCGATTAATAACATCACAGAAATCTCGGTAACAAATTGTTCCATCACGTTTAATATCATATTTACGGAAGAGGGCTTCCTCTTCTTCAGGTGATAGTTGAAGACGAAGATTCGTATCAAGACATCTAAATACAAACAACAATAAATACGTACATATATATATATATATATAATATTGAATCTATGTTCAATCAATAGGAGAATATGATTGGGATTTCATACCGTTTAAATTGAGATGCAGTAACATAACCTGAACGAAGGCGGTCGAAATCATGAAAAAATTCTGTTACACGAAGGCCAAGTGCAATGGTTTTGACACGAATTTTTTCTTCAGCTAATCTGGTTATCGTTTGTACATCGAAGGAAGACGTCATCGATGTTGTATTGAATGGTTTTGGATCACTAAAAATAAAATATCAACAATTATTATTTCATGAACTGATTGGCTACGAAATGTAAACATTGCCAGATAGCAAATAATCTACGGAAAATAAAATGGCCATGATAGATTAATGATTTATTTCGATATTATTTCTTTCAAGACTTTTACATAATAAAAACAATACTCAAAGTTGAAGTTCCTTTTAACGTATTCATAATAACTGAATATATAAATTACAATTCGTTTATCATATTCAAGTCGCACTGATTAACTCACTCGACGACATGGCAGCAGAAAAAACCTATAGCACTAACCGATATTGATGATTATAATGAATATAGTAGGTTCCTGTCTAAAATCGATTTATCCTAGTTAGTTAATATACCAATTGCTAGACATCTCATCTATGACAGGGAATTCACGCATATTGGAAACTGATTCTTGTCTATTCTTTCGATGTATTTAAACAAGTCGAAGCCATCAATCAAATTTTCATACCTGTTCGGTAAAGATTCCACGCTGACAACCATGTTTTATTCGTTGTTATCTAAAGCAATGTTTTTGTATACACAAACCACGTACAAGGACCATTCGAATTTTCAATCACCATACCAACACCTTTCTTGATATGTTTTTTATACCAATTTCTATCTCATCAATGCATCTAGAGGTCGTGCGTTGTCGTTAGTGATTCATCAAAGTTGAATTTATGATTTAAAAACTAAATCCCTCAGGTGCACATGTTTGTGTTTATAAATTGAAGATATTCTAGTGATAGTGAATGTCAACAAACATTTCTTGTGAAACTTAAATTCAAAATAAACATCGGACGATGAAAAAACAGAGAATTTGTGACACAACTTAACATGTCTTCTGTTCAAAAAAACGAATTAGGATTATTCAACTATCAATTATCTAAACGGAAGTAAGATGAGAAATGCATCATAGATTTGAAAAAAGTTTTATTTGACTTATAATCTGTTTCAGACCATTACTTTAACTGCCGATGTTATCGAGTTCAAGTGAGATTTCACGACGTTGTCAAGGTCCATTGAATCAAATGTAAATAAACTATTGTTTAAACTCATGAATTTTCGATTCAGTGATATGATGTTGAGTGAGAAGATGATTATCGCGAGAAAATTCAACTGGCAAAGTAAGATTAGCATGAATGATACGTGTGCACATCAATGTCTACCATTTTCAGGATTCACTACAATTTAATGAGCCGTACTCTATGAAACATCTACGCGGATTACTTGACGACGTCGATCTAGATCATAAAAATTGGATATACGAATAGTTATTCAACATATCTAATGAATCATCGTCAGTATTTGATGTATTTTCAAGGCATCAATAACTGAATGCTAAGAATTAACAAAGGCTATTCGAGTCTAGTGAAATCGCATATATCCAACAAAATCTTCGTATGTCAATGCTCTGATAAGGAATATATCTGATTGATTTGCTCGGCTTAAGATTCGAATTTACTCATAATTATGATTTCTAGTGAAGATAAAAAGTGTTAAATGATTCATGCTATTAATAAAATGATCCAAAACTGATTTAATATGTACCTGTTACTCCTTCAATAATCGAAAACTATGAGTAATTACTCAATAATACAATAGAAGATTTTTTTTAAAATTTGCTTTCATCTCTATGACACATTTTCTGATAGCACCCCTCTCCCTTCCTTTCCCCTCTCTCCCATTCATTCATTGTCGAATCTTTTGCGTGGCCTCTTATGCCATTGTATCGTTGTTTTCTAGTTACGATCATTTTACTGCAATCAAGGTCCGTTGAAGAATATGTAAAAATTGAATTGATTAAATTTAGTATGACGTTTTAACCTGGAAATAATCTTCTGTTTTTTTTCGCTACGTATTAAAAATTTCAGCCGTTTTTCTGAGAACAACATTCCGTACTGGAATCATTAGATCACGTTAGCCTTCTAAGTTTATTGTTTTCTGTTGAAACTTTACCAAAAATAATTATACACATACTTGCAAACATCATAGTACGAAATCCTTGAAAGAATGTCAGTGTACATAGTAAATTTTAGTTACACCATTGTTATCGCAGAGTTCTTAGACAATATATTGTTTTCTAATTTATAGATTTTTTTTCCAGAGAAATCAATATATTTGATATAATTGTAACAAATATAATGAAACTTTGAATATCATACAATTGAATAAATATTATTTTAGACGCCATTAATATATATATATATATATATATACTAATCAATAACCACGCATGAGTGTTGTGTTCGATTATATTTTTCTGCATACAATCATGCAATTATATTGAAAATCTTTAAGAATTTTAGAAACTGTAGAGCATCGTAGTATATGTTAGATACGCGCCATATCCAAGGTGCATTGCTATTGCAAGTAACTTGTTATTTTTCTGATGAAACCCACGTTGAAGTTTTTTTCAACTTCTTTTATTAATACACTAAACAAACATGAAGATAACTATGCAATAACGACTAGCTTACATTCTGCAGAATTACTTCATTTTCTAATAATAAACCACAGTAAATATGAAACATATCCAATACGTATATATAGCTTTACGTAAGATTTTAGAAAACTCTTTCTTGGTGTATCAAAAGTAAGCAAGAAAATATGAATGTAATTTACTGTTCGATGGATAGGATGAGAGTAAAGTGAATGAGAAATATTTTCAAATTCATCGTTATAAATATGTTTCATTGGTAAGAATAATTTAGATGTTCGTGTTATAAAATTAGTTTATTAAGTGACAATAGTAAAGCTTGTTGCCAAGAATAGAATCTATCGTGTCCTGAATCTCAGAATACATTCGCAAACGGAAAAGAATAAAACAGGATGGAAAATTTTTCATTATGCAATCACAAGAGTGTGTATGCATTGAGAAAAAAATAATTTCTCTTGTTCTAAGGAAGCATATTCTTTCATCAGATGATGACGGAAATCATTAAAAATTGTATTAAAAGATCGCATCTCACATTTTACAATCATGACATTTTTAAAATGCACAACTAACATCATCCGTTCGTGGATTGATGAAGTTGTTCAAGTTTTTGATTACTTAATGTATACTTTTGTTGGAGAGAAATACAATGAGTTTCAAAAACTTGTAATAATATTTCGGAAAAAAACGTCATATGTTTGGCAATTTTTGAGACGGTTCATTTTCACTGGCATCATCATGAAGTTCATATTCTAGTATAGTCTAAAGATGAGTTGCGATTCAAGTTTACATTACCAATCGCATGCTTTAAAATTTTCTACTTAAGTATGGTTTAATTATGAAATTGTTTTCTCCCTTTAAATTCAACAAAAAACTTGTCTCTAAACTAATTCATCATTCATGATTTTCAATTAGAAATGTTGACGTAACTCCAGTATCATTGAAGTTTTAAATAGTATTCGCATCTTTCATTCAACAGCTCTAAATGAAAGACAACTTTTGTTTACTAAATTTTTGAACATATATTGCTGATTCTGAGACAAATGAGATTTAGTATCGTGAAATGGTGTCATTCTCTTTCTTTATTCGAACAGCTGATGCAATTAAATGATTGCACGGAAGCATGTTGAGGCCAACGTCAAAATTTTGTCTGATGGAGCAGTAAGTACAGATATTAGTTTTACTTTGACATCCAACCACGTTCTATAACTCGTATAACAATGAACTTATAACAATGCGCCGGAAGTCCACAAATGGACGAAAAGTAAGCCGGAAATTCACTCTAATTTGGCATACTCAGTTGACTTTTTCACCAGAATTATTTCTCATGTGTCCATCATACATCTCGGAATATTTCAGTTTAAAATCACTATCTTAAGCCGAAAATCTACGGGACAAAAGTCCTTGACTCATGTTTCTTTT
The DNA here is from genome assembly GCA_900239685.1 of Rotaria macrura. Taxonomy (NCBI): domain Eukaryota; kingdom Metazoa; phylum Rotifera; class Eurotatoria; order Philodinida; family Philodinidae; genus Rotaria; species Rotaria macrura. The sequence continues at coordinate 257,235 of OENT01000040.1, forward strand.
GTAAAAGAAATTAGTTTCAATGAATCTTCTATTTCTTTAGTTTGGACATAAAAGTGTAACTTTTTAAAATTTTCTCTTATGAACAATTTGAATATCACGCAAAAAAAGATTCATTACGCAATAGAATAATCTTCTTACTGAATAAAATCGCTTATTTCTTTTTCATTACAATGGATTTAGTTGTGTTGTAGGCATATTCTACGACTTCGTTTAAAGGATATGAATCTAATTAAAAAAGAAGAAGTTCTGTATATTCTTCATGCTACATTACTTTATTCATGGTAAAGTTCATATTTATCAGATATATACCGTTTTTTCTTGTCGGTATCATCAAGTAATTCTTTTACTTCGATGATCGAAAATATAACCATTCAGAACGCACGCAACAATTTCTTATGACACCATTGAATAAAGGTATGTAACCTGTTTGCTTTTTAGAATACTAGAAATTTATTGCAGTACTAAAAACGTTTCGAACGGGAAAGATACGATTAAAAACCCTTGTCTATTTTTAGAACTCATCAATTTTTTATAGACACTATCAAATATTTTTTTATAAAAATCATTTATTTACTTCTGTTTTTTTATTTTGAGTTAACTTGACTATTTGTGTCAATATATAATCAATTATATATTTCTGAATTAATTTCTATTGCATTATGAGATGAAATTTGATCATCAGAGTGTAGAATGTCGTAAAGATAAAGTGTATATATCTTCTTATATATCTATCATAAAATTTGATTTTTTGAAATCTATATGAATATTTACATCAGAAAAAGGCGAACATATTCACTGTTAAACTAGTCGTAGATAGAATACAATTTTTATTGGTTCTCCAAAAAAGAACAAGGATTTATCAATATTCATCATATTGATGTTGTATGAGCATTTTCACAGTTGGTTATGTCGTAAATAAGCAAGCATCTTTTAAAAGTGCTCAAATTCGCAAAACAACTTGTTTTTCTACAAATTTTTAGAGATTTTTTTTTGACGTTATCCAATTAACTACATGGACCGTGTCTCTTCAGCGTTTTCTCCATCCGACTGGAAATTGGGCAGCCGTTTGTGCTATTGTCGCTTTTTTCTTTCTTTTTTTTTCAATGCTTTTTCTTCCTCTTTTTTTTTTCATTCAACATTGAAACAACAGGTTACATACAGTGAAAGGTGGTCTCCTACGTTGTGATGGCACTGGTGAGTGTATGTGCGTAAAAAAGGGAGAGAAAAAAAGAAGAAAAAAAGTTTCGTATTACAACTTTGTTGTTTTCTCTCGTTCTGCTCGCATGCCAACCACGGCAATAGACGCGCACGCTGTACCACATCTTACCGTCTCGTCGATTAACTTTGAAAGCTCAGTGATCGTTTGTGTGCATATCTTCTCATTCACTCTCGCTCTCTCTCTCTCTCTCACTCTCCCTTTCTCTCTGTCTTTATTGCTTATCGTTAAACTATATATCGCTGATAATTCTTAAAACTGCTCTTGCTTAGATACGCTTACTTGATTAAAGCAAGTAGTATTTTCCACCAAAATAACAATCATCGATGACAATAAAATTAAAGATGGCTATACGTACGCAATTGACGCTTACATTTTACATTCAGCAGTCAGTTGACTCTCAAACAACAGAAGAAGAAAACAAGAGAAGAACGTCTATATTGCTATAATCTCGAGTATAGTCCATCATTTTAGTTGACCGTAAAGGTAGTAAATAAACAAATTATGTCAATAGAAATTTCATAGTTTATCCTTATTCTCTTTTCTTCTTTGACACTCTTTTTTTTAATCATCAATGCGGTTGTTTGCTCAGGTTGCTATTTGTCTCTACGTTGATAAGTATGTGTGTTTATGTTTCAGATGTAGATATTTTAGTGAAAATAAAATTCATATGTATTTACATAATGGCTATCAAGCGTAAAGATTTTCAAAAAACATCATCAATCATACTTGAATTTTTACTAAAACTACCTGATGAAGAGACAAGTTCACGCTTACGTGATACACTTTTACATGGTCTTCATTTCCTTCAACAATATTATTTAATCCTACAGAAACGTGATAAAGAACAAAAACCACTACAATGGACCATCGAACGTGGCCTAAGTCCCTTAACACCATTCCGTGAAGCACCCGACAAATTCGAATGGCCATGGATAGACGTTGAATCAAATAAAGTCAAACAAACCATACCGAAACATTCATTAAATAATTTTGTTAATTTATCACCTATTATTGTAGCTGTGCGTGAAGGTGACTTACGGTATGTTAAAGAATTATTAAATTCTGAACCTGAATTAATTGATCGTGTTGATTCGTTTGGTCGTGATCTATTAACATATGCTGTCCAATATCAACAACTGCATATTTTACGCTATTTACTACGTGAACGTAACCCATCAGCAAATATTAATACTCAAGCTAATGATGGCTCAACATGTTTACATCGTGCATGTTATAGTGACGATGGGCAGCAATGTAATGTTGATATAGTACGTCTTTTATTAGAGAACAATGCTGACGTTAGTAGACAAGATGTACACTTACGATCACCTTTACATTGGGCTGTACTGGGTGAAAATATTGATTGTTTAAAACTTTTAATTGAATATCAGGCTGATGTACATGCAAGAGATGCTGATGGAATGACACCAGCAATGTGGGCATGTCATCTCGATCGTTATGATCATTTTAAAGTGTGATATTTGTTTTTCAAGATAATGTTTGTTTTTTGTTAATAAATTCTTTGTTTTCACTATAGGAATTGTCTTCTTCTATGGACAATGTAATGGAAAAAGATGATGATGGACGTACATGGATTCATCATAGTGTACGTAAAACTGAACCATTACAATGTTTGAAATCTCTATTATCATTTGAATCGATGCAATTACGTGATAATGATGGTCGAACATGTTTACATGTCGCTGCTGAACAAGGTTCAGTTCATTCATGCCGACTTATATTTGAAATGACTGAACAAATTAATGATCATAGTTATGTACATGAAGTTGATAAATATCGTCAAACACCACTTCATTTAGCAACAAAAAATGGTCATGCACGTGTATTAAAAGAATTATTAGATCATGGTGCCGATCCGCATTTTACAGGTACACCGATATCTTCTTTTTTTTTCTTCTCTTTGTCATATTTCATTGTTTTTCTTTACATTAAGATATGCATGGTGTATCAGCATTTGATTATGCACAAAATCGTGGACTGTACTTTTGTCGAAGTGTTTTCGAAGTTTATCTACGTGATAAACGTTCGAATGGTTACGACAGTCAATTATCAACAGCGCGTAGTCTTGATAATAATAATATCAGGAGAATCAATGGATTCGATGTAGCTCCAATACCACCGTCTAATGGACGCCATGGAAAATATATCCGTCCTAGTAATCGTCGTTCTGTAACAGACTCATTACCACGAGCAAATCGTTCATCACCTATTCTGCAAGAGGAAACATCTTCTCATCCATCAAATTATATGAATAGTTCATCGGTTACTTCACATCATGTTGATGATAATGATAATAGAGACGACGATGACGGTAGTAGACGACGGTTTCGAGCACCATCATCACCCGGAAGCATTTCAACTGCTGGACCACCTGTTAAACCTAGAAAAAGCTCAACAACACCTAATAGTTCAGTTGTTAACACATCAAGTCCACACAGGAATCATCATTCGAATCACCATCATGTTGTTGTTACAAAAGCGCATTCCGACGGTGATGAAGACGATGAACCTAATAGTCTTGAAGGTCATGGTGGTCAAAGTGACTTTGAAGATGATGATCAATCATCAAGACCTTCAAGGCCGGATTCTCGCCTCGCCATACGTAGTGATCTTCAAATAAATCATCATCATCAACAGCAACTACAACAACCACAACAACCACAAAATACAAATACGAATTTTCGACGACCGCACTTCAAGCAACCTAAAAATACTCACCGAAATTCAACGTATGATGATTATCGTTTTCTTGACGAACCACAACAACCACAACAATTATCGTATGTTAAACCGAAACAACAAAATCGATCCACAACAAATAAAGAATTTCCTCACCCATCATCTAATCGTATTGGATCAGGCAGTGGAAATCAATCAGCAACGAATCGGCTGAAGTCTGGCTCAAAATCAAGTTCCAACGAATCAATTCCTACACTCGATTTAACAGTTGCAGGACAAAAATTATTTCGAATAAAACAACAACCTGATGCATTCCTTTCGAATTCACTCCCAACAGCAAGTTCTATGCGACCACCAAGTGGTCGTCTTAAACCGATTAGTAGTGCAAAATCAACGTCATCGTACACCGACGAACTATCTTCATCATCAACAAAAGCATTAGAGGATGTTACAAATAATGTAAAACAAACATCAACACTACCACCAAAAACACATCTTTATAAAAAGAAACTCACACCGTTAGTCAATAGTAATGACATGATGAACAAAAAAAATTCTCATCGTTCATCCATCGAACAGCCAACTTACATAGTTGATGATGTACCTTCAGACAGGTCAGAAGAAACAAGTGGTGGGACGAGTACAGGAGGAGGAGGAGGAGGTGCGCGAGATATCAGATCATCAAGCGGCAGTGACAAGCGTTCAAAACATCACTGACACATAATCACTCTCTTTTTTTCGTTTGCTTTTCTTGAATACAAAAAAAAATCAAATCCGTCCAATTCTTTTAAATAACATATTTGTTTCTTCTTTTTGTGTATATATATTTTACATAACAGCAAAACCCAAAAATAAGTGAATGGAATGGGTTTTTTCATTTTTTTCCCTTCTTCTTTGTATGAATTTTGTTTCGATAAAATGAAATGAACAAAAATAATTAACTACAGCAAAATAAAACCTTATCTTTCTTTCTTTCTCTTTTTCTCATTTTTCTTTTTTTTCTCGTAGTTCATCATGAACAGTAGTATAGATAGTCATGATTCATATAACGGATACTATATTGGTAATACTCCAGTGCACCGCAATAAATATACATCTAATTTTACACAACATGCGTCAAATGGTTATTTTCAAAATTCATACTCGCCTCCTGCTAACGACAGTTTTTATACCGAAGAACATCAGGAATCAAATACTTTAAATCAACGTCACTTAAATATGAGTTTTGGTCAACAACATCAACAGCAATATACCCCGATTGATAACCACGATTTTGAAGACAATTATGATTCTTCATCAGCATCATCAGTAGCCTACTACAATCATATTCATGAAAAAGTTCGTTCAAGAACACCTGTTTATCAACGACGAACTCCATCGCCTCCTGTAAGAAAATTCAAAGTATTAAGAGACTCATCACCTGTAATTATGAGTGATTTATCAGTACAAAATTGTGTGTCCAAACCAGTAAGTAAACAGATTCGAACATTCCATAAAGCTAAAATAGATATGAAAAAATCAACATTTAATCGTTTTCTTTTCTACAGGTTTCAATATCTAGTCCAATACCACACGGTGATGAAATTTCAATGCATGCAATAAGAAGTGCTGATGATCCACCGCTCGACTATCTTCATTACACAATAGATTCATTGATTCAACGACTAGTACCTACCGAAAATTATATACCAAAGGTGTTGAATAGTTTTTCCGCTCTCGATTTCTGTTTTCAACTACTACCTCTACTGTGTGTTACGTTTTTCAAGAAAACAAAAGCCTTCGGACTTTTTCTTCAAGAACCACTCTCTCTTTAGTACATACACAACAGTTATTTTCCTAGATCTATTTATCTCTCTCTCTCTCTCTCTCCGTTTGTTTTCTACCGAATAGGTATTAAGTGATCATATTGGGAAAAGATCTCTATGATATTTCATAGTTCCATTGTTATAACTTGATATAATTCTTCTTTCTTTAGCCATCTTTCATATATCCAATGCTACTATGCTCAAGAATGCATATACAACCATGTGTTTTACTTAATAAATTAACTCAATCAACAATTAATTCATTAAGATATTTGAGCCGTGTATGTAAAATAAAAACGATATATTTAACTTGAAACTTCGAAAATTTTTCTTATAGGACACATACATTCATATACTTAATAATTTTCTTTACGTTCTATCGCAATGGACTACTATATTTCCATATGATTTTCGTAACACGGATATGGTATTAGAATTAGATGAAACTTTACGGAAAATTAATTCGTGCGAGCGAACTTTTTATTCAAAAATAAATATCCTGAAAGAAAAACTTTTTTCAAAAGTAAATATAAAACATGTTTCGAGACGATTCATTACTATTGAAATTTTTCTTTTTCAGCTCAAAGTCCTAGATGATTATGAGGAATACATTCGGCGATTAAATAAAAAAGCATTAAGTAGTCGTAATCGTGCAGTATTATTGGTAAATGAAATATTGTCCTTCTCTAATAAAACTACGTTTTTCTCATCTTGATTTTCTAGACTGATATTATCAACGAATGCTCAACACCATTATTATTTGCTCAACAATTAACTCATATTGAGCTCGTAATAATTTATTGGGATGAAAATTGTTTTTTTGTTACTTTATTTTTTCTTTTTTCAGGATAGATTAAAGCCAATCGGTGCTGAAGAATTAATACAATATTATATTATGAAATTATCATCAGAAGAAGCACGAGCACATCCAAACAGAAGTAATAATGGTGATCGAGCAAGATCTTCAAATAATCAATCATCGAAGATCACTTACGATAAAAAATTAACATTCTGTCTCGAAACTTATGTGCAATGGTTTAATCGTTTAACTTTTTTTGTCACCACTGAAATCGTTAAACACACACAAAGACGTTTACGCATACAACTTATCAATTATTTTATCGATGCTGCTGATCAATGTTTTCGTTTACATAATTTCAATTCAATGATTGGAATAATCGGTAAAGAAAAAATACTTTCAGTACTATTTCAATAATTGATACATTATCTCAAAGTATCGACTTGAAATTGTTTCTTCTCGAGAATAGACTTGAGATATATGAGACGCCCCTTTCGTATATGCATTTATTAATAAAATGCAAATGTTTAGTTTACATCCTTATGAGCTTCACAATCACGAGATTTTTCTATTAGGAAAGAAAAATGTCTTCCTCTGCCTACAGACAACACTCAACACTAATGATATAATTCATATGCATAACATATGAAAGTAGAAAATGTTTCTTTTTTTTTTGATTGTCAGCTGAAGGTAATAGTTCTTGGTAGTATTTATCAAATTTCGTGGATAAATGTACGAATTTATTCATATCACTGGTGTAACAAACCACACAATTTTATAAAAGAAAAGACGAAAAGTTCAAGTAGATGAAAAAGATGCATTATTTCATGATAATTGTTTTTTTTTTGAAAATTCATCACAGTGAATGTCATAATAAATCTATAAGCTTTCGTGTGAAATCCCCTACATTCATCGACACAAACACTATATATGAATCCTGAACGTATCATATATTTTAGCACGGTAGCTGATACGTGTTATTTATTTTCAATAATAAATATGAATCTATCGTTTTGAAGACATTTTTATACTTTAATATCTACAAAAATTAATGGTAATCACTTAAAAGTGATGCCATTTAAAACATACAATGAATAACAATGCAATCTTTTCAACGTTTTTATTTTTAGGTGGCTTGAATATGCAACCAGTGAAACGTCTTAAAAGAACGGTAACTATTAAATTTTAGTTATTTCTTTTCTTATTTGTAATTAAAAAAATTTTTTCTAGTGGCAAAAAGTTCCCTTGCAAAAATTTGAACAACTTGAAAGTTACACGAATGTATCAAAGAATTTTTCTAATTATCGCGTTGTTTTTAAATCAGCTATAGAAAAAGCTAACCGACATGATTGGGCAGCAGGTCAAATCGTCATACCATTTACTAGTCTTTCTCTACAAGATGTTTATTATATAAAAACACATAGTAAAGATGATACTACAGAAGGTGGTGTTAATTTAAAGGTTCGTCATTGTTTTCTTTTTCCGCATTTTTAAAAACTAACATATTAAAATGATTATTTTCTCATGTAGAAATACTATTCTATGGCAAAGTTTATATCTGAAGAATTTGTGCAATGTAAACAGAGTAAAGTATGTCGTTGTGTTCTAATGAAATAAATATTCTTTAAATAGCTCAATTTCTTATCATCTCTCATGTAGCTTTCTTAACATATAAAAGCCATTATCCTTATTTAAACGGAAATGCTTGATCTAAATAAAAGATATATTCATGTTTCCTGTCGTGTGTACATCATTAAATACGAATGATATAAGAAAACAAAAGAAATATTTCAAATCTCATTTATTCTGCAATGATGATTCATATCTTCCAGTACTATGACCTTGATGAGAATGATCAATAATTACAAATTTGTTGCTTCTCGAATATATTCGTTCATAAATCATGATAAGAACAATGCAAAAATATTCAGACTCATAGTGATAAGCTATACTATCGGTCTAACTACTTTTTCTCATTGGTTTCTAGCAGTGCATATGCATGAAAAAGCATGAAAACTAAGCTACAGATAGAATATGTAAAATTTTGTTACTAATTTTAGTGTTCATTCGAACGCAATGATGTGATTATCAACTACATCGCTACATCGCCAATATTTAATGAGAATTGTATGATAGATATTTAAAATTTTTCTTTAATATGTATAACTTTATTTCTAGCCTTGATGATGGCTTCATTTGAATGTGAACCACCAGCAACACAGAATGAAAAAGAGAAATGGGCTGCAATTCAGTAAGATCAAATGAAAATGAGTTTCTTGATCGTATTTAAATTAGCTCCATTGTTCATTTAGAGCGCACACGCACGCATCATCATTATTATCCTAAAAACGTTAAATTTAGTCGATGTATTATAACCATATACACAAACAAATATATTTCTATAAACCAGATTTGTTTCTGTTTCGAACTGTTATTCATCTTAATATAAATGCAATATTCTTCTTTCAATATTGTTTGACATGAAAAAAAAACGAATGTGTTCTTTGTGTTTCGTCTTCCATGTTTTTTATTTCTCGATTTTCTTTCTATATATGTAGTCAAGAACAATACAGGCGATTTGATTTTTTTTTTCGAATCTTGCTATTTATTTATTTTTTTTTGTATACTGTGAATTCACTCATATGACAACATAAATTCATTTTTTTTAAGTATACATGTATACTTAGGGCTCTGTAAGTCGTCTCGTTTTTTTTTCGGTTCTCTTTTTTTTTCATGTTGTTATTGCTCGAATACTTGGCATACTGCGTTATTCATTTTTATAAGTAGGCTAGTATTACGTGTGTATTCATCTAAAGTGAATTTGCTATTCCACCTCGTTTTTTTTTCTTTTGTAAGCGCCGTGCTCTCTATTTCGCTATTCAATAAATGCATTCGAATCAAAGAACAATAGAAATGATTATTATTCTGTCTTGTTCGTTCTTTTTGAATACATGTCAACGTATGTATTATACATTTGTCGCATTAAATTAAATGTTTAGGAATAATCATATGGTGGCCTTTTTCGTGTGTAATGTACTGTTGACGAAAATGATGACGACCTATTGTGTCGAAAGAACAAGATCGAACCACCTCTTTTTTTCTCATCGTATATATATATATACATATACATTAGAAAAAATAATCGTTTTGAACCATATCGATAAAGAGAAAAAAATAGGAGAGAGAGAGTCGTCAACAATAATATATATATGCAGGAAAGATTAGGCATAGGTATGTATATATACTCATGCACCACCAGTGTAAAATAGTAAAAGACACCTAGTGTGATCGACAAACGATGAAAGGTTCGTTTTTTTCTTCAAGACTGTTCGATGATGTTTGTTGATGTTAATACAGCTAAGGCAATGACAACGGAGTAAGAGAAAAGAAGTAGAAGAAAATGCAAGACATATTTCAATATGCGTCCTCACCTTTTCAACACGATGATGGTTTTCGCCTGCTGCGTTCTACTCTTTTATTTCATCAATACTCTTTCATTTACTTCTAGGAGTTGCATACAATCTCATGCAATCATTTATATCCATGTGTAGTAATCTTAACTTCAGTTCGAACAAATTTGTAAGCGTCATTATGGTTATGTCTTTGGTGTTGATCTTGTCAAATAGATGACAGAATTTCAAATGATACATATATGCATATATGTATATTATTTCTATCGAAATGGTGTTGACCGGGTTGCCTCTTTGGTATTCAATCTCTATGACCGTTTATATTAATCTCATAAAGCTTGAATACCGAAGGATGACTCGAACAAAACGATGACGATTGAAAATGCAATTTCATGGTTACTTTTTCATTTGATAAATTTCCTTGTGAGATTTGTTTTTATTTCTCTTCCTCAATATATGATGTTAACAATATATATTAATATATTATTGTGCGGTTTTTTGTGCTTTTTTTCGTTGTTTGTTATTTACACGTAAACGAACAAAACAAACATGCAGATGGCACTGTAATAGGAGACGAATTCTAGACACATACAATCAGAGAGATGATTTGCTTTTTTTTTCGATAAATATATATTTGCTTTCTAATGCTTTCCCGTACTTCTTTATTATTTTCTCTCTCTCTCTCACACATGATATTGACGCCTTTGGATTTCGAGACTGATATGGGCAAAGTATTCTTTTAAGCATCGCTTTGTTGATGGTAGTAGTAGTGGTGGTGGTGGTGGTAGTAGTAGTAATAATAGTAATGGTTATTGTTTTTGCTTATGGATCCTTTCTTGATCAACGAAAGATTCAATATCAGATGACTTGGATTCTGATGATGGCACGAACCAAGGGTGAATGTTATGTGTAAGAGAATTGGTTGATGATGATGATGGGAAGAGAGACGATGATGGCCAAGAGAATAATGATGAATAAGACCGTATATAACGACAATAATCAATGCTTGGATAATTCATGCAAAAGTGTTTTACTTCAGGATATCGCTAGAAAATCAAATAGATAGAACATGAAATATGTTGAATAATATTCTAGATTGTAGCCTACTCCTTGTAAAACTTCTTTTACTGTTCGGTTACAAAATTGATCCGTTTCAATCGAACTTTTTTCGGTCTTTCCCATACACAGTTGCATAATCAACTTTTCTTTAAGCTAAAATACATGGCAATGTTTAATTTAGAATTTTCTTAATATTTGATAACGTTATGTTTTTCTGTCATTCATACATACATTAGCCTCATTATCCATGTATTGTCCTTTACGATAAAATTTGTTGCCTTCATTTAGACTCCGTGCAAATCGAGGATGAACAAATCTCTGTTGAAATTCAAATACATATGGAAGATAAAGTCTTCGTTTTTTTTACATCGACATATAAATTACCTTAGCTCGAGGATTTTGATTAGTAACCGTATGTCGATTGATGTTATTACAATAATTCATTCCAACACCGATTGTCTTACAATAATAGGTCAGAATCGGAAAATCCTAGATGAAAGAAAATTTGACGTGACTGAAATTACGCATATGAACCTAAAGCTAATAATCTTGTATGCAATACCCTAAGGCTACTACTACTACTACTAATACTCCCACTGTTGATCATAAAGTATATTTCCGCAAGACAGAAAAAAAAAGAAAACTCTCTACTAATACTTACACCCATAAGTGCCGACTGCAATGTTTGATCACACAGATTCTGGATGAAAATGTCGGTTTTCTCAGCTGAACACGTACCGACGATAAAACTAGTCAACTAAGTGAAGAAAAATGAATTCTTAATAAGCAAAAACAATCACTTATGAAGCATGTTCATTTTTACATACATCATATTCAGTTAGTTCACGTTTTAAAAGACGATGCTAAGAAAATGTAAAGAAAAATAAAAAGCAAAAGAATTTAATATTAAACTGTTTGTAATTTTTTACTTGGTGTGTTGGTTGAAAGAAGAAGGAGCTGATGATCAGTAAAATTAGAGTGAATATTTGAAATTTCATTGTGACGACAAGATGTTGGCAACACGTAAATAATGATGATGATGACGACAATGAAGAGGAAATAAAAATGAAAAAGGATGAGAACGACCTGCAAAAATAAACATAAATAATATGAAATACTAGCGTCAATTGTTGATGCTAAACATAAAAGCGGGTTTTGGTTGTCGGCTGATTTAATTTATTTAACTAGTCAAGCATATGATCATCATTTGGCATCTGAATATCTCTATCTATCTTTCTATCTATCTATCTATCTATCTATACATCCATCTATCTATTCTGTTGTTTTTCTTTTCTATTGTAGTCAATTATTAGTTAGAATGATTGGTTTGTTGATGACTTTTGAAAGGAAACAAGAATGATCATCATTCTCATGATAAGAACACAACTTACCAATGAGACAATTGTGAGAACAACAAGAATAAATTGAGAAAAAGAGGAAAATGAGAAAATTATGTATATATATATATATATATAGATAGATAGATACAGATATATGTGAAATAAGTTGTATTTTGCTTCTATCTCTTATAAAGATGATTAGTTAACATCGCCTGTTTTCGTATTGTTGATGTTCTTGTTAATGATGATAAAAAAATGAATATATATATATATACGTTAATAAAAGAAGAAAAGAAAAATGGGACAGGGAAGAAGAATTATGAGAAAGAAAACCAATATACAAGAGTGCCTATCAGAAAATACGTACTTCTCTATTCAACAAAGTGTTTATGTTTAATTGAGAAAAGAGGATAACAGATAGTAGAAGTTCAGGAAGCTCATTATTGCAAAAATGATCCTAATGGCTAGTATGTCATACCTCTTGTTAAATCTGAAAAAAGTACGCAGAGAAAAAGATATAGACACATTTTTGTCGCATTCATTGTTTCCGGTGTATGCTTTTCTCTCATCTTCGTTTCTAACTTATTCCAAAAAAAAAAGATATTCTAGGAGAACACAATTAGTAAATTCTTTACATGTTAAACATACCAATGGTTAATATGTAGATGAAAGAAAAAACTAACAATAAAATGATTTAAACGTAAAGATAAAAAAAATTACACGTGTAATTCTAATTCTCTACCATATTGGAAATAAATTTTCTACCCGACAGTCATACATACTAGGTTAAATATGCAAAAATTTGTTAGAGAAAATATCTATAAAAATATTACTGTAACAATCGGTTTATTTCTCCTATTGATTACTGTCTTTTGAATCTTAAAATGCATTGTTGAACTCTGATTTGATGAAAACAAACTTAATATAATGGGCAATCATAAATATGTGTCTCATATTGCACAAAAGGGTTCCGATTTTTACTCGATTGAGAAAAGAAAAATAAAACTATTCAAAGTCGTTTGCTTTTTTCTTTATGTCGGAGGAAAAAATGATCGAGAAGTATTATTGTTAATTTTTAATTGAAAACAACAAAGGAAAATGGAAAAACTTCTCTGTCCTCTCTTTATTTCTATTCATAATATCATTTAGTAATTATATGTTATCTTCACTTCTTACAAAAAGAAAAAAAGAAACAAACATAATTATTTAGAAGATGATACAGAACTTCGAGCTGTTTTAATAGCAATCCTTTCGTGTTATCATTTAATCATCATACAAGAAGAGTCAATTAATCTTGAGAAGTCAGCGTTTCCATATGTTAACTTGTAATTGGACCTGTGTTCTCTCTACATATTACGTATATGTGTAATTGAATTTTTCAAGAATGAATTCTAAGAGAAAAAGGAAGGATGAATCATAGATAAATGCTTCTAAGAAATGAAACAATTAGTATCGAGTTAAAGACAACAATTCTGTTTTATCTTAATGCAAGTTATTAGGAAAGAAATAGTTAATACTTAATCATGAACACCTAGAGTAATCATTAATAGGTTAAGAATCGAGAACGATCACGAAATTTTTAACGAACTAACACAAGTTATTCTTCATAGAAAAACAAAAAATGAAAAACTAGAGGCGTTTTATCGATAGCATAAAACTTCATGACTATTGTCATGAGAGAGAGAGTAGAAAGCAAAACGAAGAATAGAAGAAAAAGAAATAGTGATCTCTAACAAAAAAGATCATGCTTCCTATATATTATACACTTCCGCTTATTCGCTCTGTGTACGTTGTATGTTGTTATTCATTCACGTGTTTACTGGTATAATTTAACAATTATAATGTTCATGTCATGTTAATAGATGAGAATCTTTGTGAAAGTCATAAAAGATGAGGATTAAAAAGAAGTAATATATTGATTCACTTCATCAAATTTTGGCTTAAATTAAGTTTCTATCTAGATAATTGAAAAGAATGCTACCCACACGTTTTCAATAAGAAATGAATGAAATCGTTATCCGAAATTCTTCTGCTGAAATAATTGATGTTTTGTACGCGTGACGTATTAATAATATTAACATTACACCTACATAACTAATTTAAATGATTGTGACTGTCTCATCTTTGTACACGTACCTTGATGAATGTCTGATTATGTACGTCAATCTACAGTACCCTTTAAGACTCTTCGAATAAATCTTGTCATATGAAAGATATTAACTTGTCTAATATGATTGACTAAAAAGGCAGCCTTATTATATATATATATGCATTATCATAATGAGAAAAATAAACGAGAAAAATTCTGGTTGCTAGATGACTTTTAATGGAATAAAAATTCTTCAACACATCTTACCTATAATCTCGGGATACTTTCATAGACCTAGACAATCCATAGTTTTGGTTATTTTAGTATGATTGAGTTGAAATAATAGCTAGAAAAAATGTTGAATTGTGAATCGTTTTGTTCTTGACGTGAAGTAATTTCCTTTCTTTAATTATTTAAAAGCAGGAAAACAGTCTATTTCATGGCTATGAACAACATATATTATATATACACTCTGTTTACATATCAGAATCATTTTCATCATTGATAGTAAAGAACATTATTCAATATCAAGATTTTCATGAAATAAAGTAATAATTAATATACTGTTTGTATACAAGCATTGTAGAAGAGTGAAACCTTAACTAATGCTTTGTAAGATATAACGTTCGGTTTGTATTGAATGTTTTCATAGTTGATTGTTCTAGGAAATGGAATGAAGTATTTTTACAATGCTTGAAAGAAAAGAAATCTTAATCGAGTCTAGTTCATGAAATATGTAATATCTGATTGTTTAAACATTAAATCATGTTATGATTCTTATATCTTGAAATAAATTCATCAACTAGAGGGCATCGGAGGAGTAGAAAATTTATTTCGTAAAATCTAATTATATTAAGCAACATATTCATGTATTACTAAGAAAAGATTAACTTCTAAAAAGTCTGATATCTGTTTCATATGTTTTTTACATTTGGCAGAAGAATCTTAGTCATTATATATTTTCCTGTTTTCTACTAATTATTTGACAGAAGAAGTAGAAAGTAGTCGATGGATGTTGTTTCTGTTTTCAGATAAATAAAAATAGAAATGTAATATATCATCGGTGCATTCTTGATTTGAAAAAACTTCATAAATTTCCATGATTTTCTGACAGTAAATTATTCGACGAAGGAGAGTTGTCAACTCTGTAGAAGAAAGATTTCCATGAGGACTCCTATTCATAGACGCTACACATTAAAGTACATAAATTCGGTTGAACATACAAATCGAAATGTGCGATGATGTATCTCAGCCTAGAAGAGAAATGAGTTATTAATCAACATATTCATTTCAGTAGTAAATAAAATCCTAGAGGAATCAATGAAAACGAATAAAAAATCTCGAGAGACCTGTTTTTCTTCTACCATTTATTCCTTCTTTTTATGAGGAAGTTTTGTAAAAATTAGCGATTATAACAAGATACCTGCCATATATAACTATATATTTAGGTATCGCTATAAATGACACATCATTTATCTTGATAATTCATCCCCAATGATCGATATATCAATCGGTGGTCTGCAATGAAATTTTTGCATAAAATATTTGATGTGTGATGAATAATAATAGAATAGAATATGGAAGAAGACAAGAAAGAACTCATCTAGATTTAATGTAAAGGGTTGAAAATTCTACCAGTGATATTTCAATTAATATACCTTGTTTATGAATTAGTAATGTTTTCCTTATGGTACGATAAAAAAATGTATCAATAATTGACGGAATGGATGATATTATATAGTGATCTTTATGGTCTATACTTCGATCAATGAAAATAGTACAAGGAGTCGTTTAAAGAAGAAAAATCCATCAGATAAAATCAAAAAAAATCATTTTGAAAGCTTTTCTAAGATCATACATATATTTATATATGCTCGAATTGAAATGCGATTGTCATCTTTGTCTCTTATCGAATATGCTGTATAACATAACTTTTACTCTACTGATGATATTTCACTAGTTTTTTAAAGAAATCTGGGCTATATGTTTTACGCTTACGTATACATACTGTTTTTCTTTAATAAAATTTGAACAAAGTAGAGTGTATGGAATCTGTTTATGATACTCACAATTAATTGATTGCCGATATACAACAGCGATGATACAAATTGTTTCTTGTTTTATTAATGTGTGAAACTTGCAAATCAAGAAAGTATCATTTAGAATTGTTCAGTAAGTTAACTTTTAGCGAAAGTACTTCAGGACAGGAAACATACGAACAACGATCGTTGAACGCGGTAATCTTCAAAATGCTGAAGAGTCGACGTATATATTGAATCGAGTAAATAAGTAGCAATAATGAATATAACTACTAGTGAAGTAAAAAGGAAATGCAGAAGAGCTTACTGCTGCGACAAAATCTAATTGCAGTTGGTTTTTATGATCGTACTATTTTTTTCCATTGAAAAGTATTTATATTTAGTTAAGAGTAGCTGATATAAAAACAAACTTGAAACTGAGGAAAACAGATTCTTAAAATGTTGCATTCATATTGAATTCGACTCTATCAATATACTGTCGGGAGAGAACTTTTCTCATTCCTTAGTCTACTTTTGGAAAAGTTTCAATGGTTGCTTTTTGTTCAGTATTGAAGTAGTTCATAATAGAAATCTATAATAGTTCTATTTGAATAGGTTCACTCAAACTTAGTATTTTTATGTGTTCGCTCGGCCGAAACAATCTAATGCAAGAGTAGCCATCGTGTAAGATACGTATTGAAATTTGATAATTTTTCTTTTCATCGTTCTTCATCATGATTTAACGTATGGTGATTTCTCAATCACAAGTTTATAAAGGCGTATTTCTCAAGTTGTATCGTATGATTTCTTTAATGATTACATAGAAGTATTTCTAAAGACAGCCAGTATACACAAGTGATTATACAATTTGTTTTCTTCATGTACATGGCCTACATAGCAGATTTCTAGTTGTGTCCGTATAATACGAACCTCTTCCTTCACATAGACACATGGACAATCGTATGATTTACTGACACATTTAAAACATCTTATATGCTGCATTAAACGAAACTCATACGAATGAGCATCCTTGTAATTATTAACTAGAAGAAGATAATGAAAACTATTTATGCTCGATGAAGAAACACTGATTGCCAATGTGCATGTCTGCATCTGATTATTAATTAAGATAAGCATCTTTTCGCATGTCTACTTCAGGTCCTGTTTTTCAATCTGTGTAATTTCATTATCAGTCGGATCATCGTGAAATTAAAACTGAAAGAAAAATGAAACGTGCCCATCACATATCATTACTATGGATTTAATGTCTGACATACCTCGTTCTTATAGCCGTGATAGACATCGAAACCTAATGAAGTTTAAATATCATTGAATTGGATTTGGCAAAGCTTCTCTCATTATTCTAAGTAACACATAATGGTTTCTATTACCTCTTTTTTGTTTTCGATTAATCTTATGCATGTTGAAATACAAATCCGAGGGTATCAATAGGAACTGAAAATAGTAAAATAAAACGTTTAGGTATATGAGCTTTTCGGAAGTTTTCCAATCTAGTCTATGAATTTATTCATGTCACATGTACTCTTGCTCAACATGCTCAAGTAAGTCACAGGTTTAGAACAAGACTGAGTTCAAACAGTAAGGAATACCTGTTTAATTTTTCGAGCAATAACGTAGTATATGCTACATTGATGAAGACAGGCACCTAGATTTCTAGTGATGCCTTATGCCAATGGGAAATTAAATCGAATGATAGTTTTAAAAATCTAAAGAAAAAGAATCATATGACATTGCTGAAATCTAATTAACATTGGTAACTCCTTAGTGTTCAAAGTTGTTGTCGAACGGTACAAAATCTATTATCTAAAGATGAATGTACATTAAGAAATGTCGCCGATCAACATTACCATATATTTATTATTTATGAGAACTAACCGATTCTTTCCTATGACAAGTCATTCAAACTTGGCAGCGGTAGAAGTTAGATTTATGAGTTTTTACGTGTCATAAAAATATATTTGTAAAGTTAATCAAATAATCTTGCAAATCGTCCATCAAAGAATCAGTGCTGAAATCCAGTGTGACACTACTGATTGGGTGCAAGAAAAAATTGAAAGGACATTTTAATTGCTGTACAATGCGAAACCTCTCATCTGCCGATGGCTTATTGACAATTTTTTTAAAGATTCAACTAATTAGATCCTTCAGGATGAAAATAATCCTTGGCACAGATCTTATTTGGTACTCTGAATAAAGAAGCAATGATGGAATTCAGATTCTGTTTTTTATAGATTTCTTCATCCTAAATGGTGCCCTTATTAAAATAGTTAGTCAATGACGAGTCGCACCGTAACTGAACGAGAATTCTAAAAACTTCCGAATCGGAAGCGTACATTAGAAAAAATCGTGGAAGAATCATTCATGGTCTTGATTGGAGATGTGCTCAATAGTGTGGAAACATAATCACTGTGCTTGATTAAAGCAAATGTTCATGGTACCTCACTCAAAAAAACAAAGACTGAAATTATCAAGTTCAGTGATGGAAAAGAGAATGAATCTTAAAATGTTTTTAAGTACAGAGAGGGCAGTGAACAATGATACTATACCTAGTAGTTTGTAGTCAGTGCAGTTACTATTCTTTCTGTTCTTATGATGTATTTGAAACACAACTACGAAAAGCTTCTTGTTTTTATAGAGACGAACAACAAAAATGAATAGTCTTCAATGATGTAACTTCTCGAGGGACAAATGCAAGATGAACAGTATAACATTTCATAAATACATAAATTCTGTAGTTCATAAATTTTTTACTAGCCGTGATACACTTTGGTATTATCTGTGGAATCAAAAATACTTCTTATTCGCATAAATGCTCTTCTATTAGTAGATACGTAGTTGTTAGATATTCAATTAATTGTTTTCCAGAAGTCATATATTACAATATCAATGCATTATTGATGACTGGCTAATAATGTCTGATCGAATAAAAATCAAGAATTTTACTTCTCGTGTATGAAATCTTGTTTAATTAGACTTTTTCGTAAAAATGATGACTTTTCATTTAATAGAGTAATGTTACTGACATAAAATCCTTGCCTACAATGTTAAAATGCAGATCATCATTCATGCAATCATATTTAATAAGTTAAATTCATGAAGATCTTCTTGGGATATATTCATATTTCAATAACTGATACAATCGTTATCGATGGTTGTCATTATCTTCAAAGAATGCTCTTTCTACTATATTCCTTTTATATTTCATGCTTTGGTCACATGGTAACAGATTAAGATTTTGGTTGTTCATTAATCATTAAGTATGATGCACCTGCACTCATTAATCGACTATTTTGAACCTTCTGAACTTGAAAAATGTCGAATGCTTTGATAATTATCCTTTCTTGATGATTATATGACTTTCTTGATGTATGCGAGTAAGAACACTAAGAAAAGTGATTAGTGTAATCGTTCGTGTATTGACAAAATAATCGATTGAATGATGTGTTCATGCCATTCAATGCTGCACATATCGAATTACAAATTTCATTGTGTAAATCATCACTCTAACTTATGAATAGTTTCATCATGTGAAGTTTCTTGTATCTTTACAAAATGGATCATCGAAATTATAGATTTTTTCGAAGCTTTTAAAAAAGTATTTAATAGATCATTTTCAGTGATCAGCAAGAAATTGTCTTTAAGACAAATCACATCGGATTTTGCTTGATGCTGTAATCGAAGTCAGAGTCTGTGTTCAAGTCTGGAGAATGAGTTGCGTCGTTCAAAAACGGAAGATTTTTACTAAAATAGAATACAACTCGTTTATTTTTCTTCTTCTTTTCTGGAATATTCTAAGAATTCTTTTGATTAATTGATGTAGTTTGAAAGGATGCGAAGCGTAGGCAGAAGAACATAAATTTCTTCCTTATTTCTGCGAGTCTTATTGTTAGCTCTTGGAAACTCAAAACGGAATTTCCGTCAAGCTTCTTGCCATTTAATAGACAGCAAGTCTGTTGATAGCTGAAGAAATCAACTTCTTCGAGAAAGTTGGTTTCTTCTATGTCGAACCTTCAAGCGAAAGAGGAGAAACTGTTTCATAATTGGATTACGCCTATAGAACTCGTTTTTGCAGTGTCTAAGTCAGCTCGAATAGTCAATGAAAGCCACATGCACATCAAACTTGGCTGTCAACTCATGTGTTGACTCATCAGACTGGATCTCGTGTGATTCGATACATCTTTGCAAATACTGGAAAATCATATAAAATTAATGAGAAAACAAAGAATGACTTCCTGAAGACAACCTTAAACACACTAGTCTCGAGTGATGCAATGGTATTCACTTTGACTAGTATTTAGTACGTTTCGATCAGATAAAAAAATTATTTCGCTAAAAGGAACTGAATTTTCAGAATCAGTATACAAATTTGTGTAGACCTATGTGAGTTTGAAACGTTTTCATGAACCATTTTCATACTTGTGGAAATC